>WNGS01084075.1:37490-61746 GCA_020271785.1 Procambarus virginalis
CACAAATAGGTGAGTACACACTCATTGGATGCAAATAAAAATTTCAACTAGTATATATAATGTAGCTATACTCTCTATTTCTTTATTTTAGTAATTATTAAATAATAATATTATTTTATTGACTTAGTAAAATAAAGAATAAGAGTTTAGTTTTATATATTCTGTATACAGTTATGCAGATCACAAAGCTAGATTAGACACGTGTGACCAATTTTAGGCATCCTAGAGATATTAAGTTGGGAGTTGTTTCATTATTATATTTTTCTTTACTCAGTTATAGGAGAGAAATACCCCTGATAAGAAAATTCTATGAAATCTGAGGATTGAAAGAAATTGTGTTGTTGGTGTTAAAGGAATAGTCGATACTTTTTCCAATACTCCTCTAAACTGAAGATATTATAAATTCTCCCCTTACCACCTATTCCATAGACATTGATGGCATGCCACAACTTTCTTCACTTTGTCTTTAATTATTCCTCTGAAGAATTTCTCATCATGGGTAGAATCTTTCCTCATAATTTAGTTGTTTTGGATGAAGATACCATGATATTGTCTTGTAGTTCCTGCCTCGTCTTGTATAACAATATGATTAACATCTATCTATATCAAATACCTTAAATATGTGTGGTGAAAATGAAATCTGGTTCTTCCCTTCTAGTAATTGATATGGTGGAATCTTTATATCATCCCATTCTATTACAATATTTATAATTTGGTATATGAGTCTGATAAATGATGGGAACAATGGGGGTAGTGAATGACCAAAAATGCATGTCAGCATGGATGTTATACAAGTTCCAAGGATGGCATTCTTCCATTTACTTTTACTGTATTAATTCTAAATACTAATGAAGAAGCTACACTCACTAATTGCTGAAATTTTACCTGGTCAATAGGAAAATAAGATCTGTGTAAGTACCAAATTAAAATATATTGTAAATGAGGTAAAACAACCTTACAGGTTGTTGTTTGCATTTATGGATATTATTAAACTTTACTGTTTCATAATCAATATTAAAAGAATTTATCGGAAAACATATACTATAGTATTTGTTTTTATTATATCTAAATTAGTAGACGAAATTAAAAGTCTATTGGAATTAACATAAATAGACATATTTTTAATAGAGTAATCGCAAAAGTGATGAGATTCGACTGACACATCTACAAGTCTTCTTAATGTTGGAATTTGGAGGTGTAGTGGTTTATTTGACTGATGACTTTTGTAACAGCTTGCTACATTCTTAGTTCGTTCTAGTTGACACCATTTTTCTACTCTTTGGTATATAGATAAAGTCGGATGGATCGTGTTTAGAAAGAAAAGTGCCAGAATAGTTAACAGATGGAATGCAATGTAGGCCGTGATGTGGTGGAGGCATCACATCCATCCACAGTTTCAGATCTAATCCAACACAAAATTAAATTAGAAAATGTTCAGAGGGATGCCACCAGGCTAGTTCCCGAGCTGAGGGTATGACCTATGAGGAGAAGTTATAAGTTGTTGTCATTATTATATTTTTTCTGGTCTCAGTTGTAAGAGAGAAATACCCCAGATAAAAAATTACTTGAAATCTCAGAGTTGAAAGGAATCCTGCTGTTGGTCAATGTTTGGCGAATCTTTGAAAAACTTGAGTGTAGAAAGAAAAAGTGTCAGAGTACCTAACAGACGGAATGTGATGACGTGGAGGCAGACTACATAAGCAGTTTTAAATGTAGATATGATAGAGCCCAATGGGCTCAGGAATCTGTACACCCCTTCATTGATAGTTAAGAGGTGGGGGGCCTATGAGCCTAAGCTCAGACCCCTTCCTCAAGCACAACTAGATGAGTGTATACACACATACACATATTGGATGAAAATAAAATTCAACCAGTATATATGAAACTATATTCTCTATTTGTTTTCTTTTTTTTAGTAAGTATTAAATAACAGTAATATTATTTTATTTACTTACTAAAACAAAAAAAGAAATAATAAGAGTTTAGTTTTATAAATACTGTATACAGTCAACCAGACCACAGAGCTAGAGTAGACATGTTTGGACAATTTTAGGCATCCTAGGGAATCATATTATATAACAAACCCCTTGAACATTTCTTTAAAAACTTATGATGACAAAAAAATCAGCTGTGTTATGCCAAAAATGACATAGAACAAGAACTTCAAGAAATTGTTCTAATTTATTAGTTGCTGTCATTATCAATTTTTCTTGATTCAGTTGTAAGAGATAAATACATTAGAAAAAGATTTCATGAAATCTGAGGGCTGAAAGGAATCATATATAAAACTAAACTCTTATTCTTTCTTTATATACATAATAATAATAATAATAATAATAATAATAATAATAATAATAATAATAATAATAATAATAATAATAATAGTAATAATAATAATAATATATACTTACTAAAAAAAGAAATTATTGAGTATAGTTTCATATATAATGGTTGATTTTTTTATTATCCATTGTGTGTGTGTATGCACTCACATAGTTGTACTCACCTAGTTGTGCTTGGGGGGATTGAGCTTCGGCTCTTTATTCCCACCTATCAACAGTCAATGAACTGGTGTGCAGATTCCTGAGCCTAGTGGGCTATATCATATCTCCATTGGGAACCGAGACATGATCACTTCTTTATAATTTTCTCTGGAAATAAAAAACTGGAAAGAACTAAGAATGTTCCTTGTTGTTACAAATTCCACCAGCATATAAACCATTACACCTCCAAATTCCAACATCATAGCAAATATATTGACTCTTATTTTATTGCTTGGAAATCTTTATATCTTCCATGTTGACATCCATTTGTGGAAATTCCCTTTAACAATTGATTCTATCATTCATGAAACTCCTATAACAAATTCCACATAATGGAAGAGAAGGGGGGATAATATGGTGCTTTTACCATATCAGTTACTTGGAAAGAAACTAAAAGATATTTTCACCATATCAGCTATTTAATGTGTCATGTTGTTCTGTATGGAACTACAAGATAATAGTCCTTCGGTACAACTTCTCAAATAAACCACATGGGTTTAATTTAACTTTGCGGTTTCTATATAAAAAATACAAAAACATATATGTTCGAGAATAGAATATTCACATACTTTATACTTATTGTATTAGTTATTTATATCTGTTCATTACGATAACATCTATTATGAATATGTATAACAAAATACCATATATGGAATCAGTTGCAGTTGGAATGACTGATGGTAAAATGAAATATGTTATGGGTTCACTACATGCCATAGCTGGTCCCTTGCGGTAATTCTGGCAACTTTGGCAATTTTCACAACAATTAACACAAATAAAAGTATAAAAAGTGAAGAAAGAGAACAAATGAATTTCGAAGCACCATAAAAAAGGTAGGAATTTTCCAAATATTAAATTAAATGGATGAGAATATATTTAATAATTGGGCTAAAAAAGACCATACTGTGTGAACCAGGTGCTTGGTTAAATATATAATAATGACAACAATTCTTAACTTAATATTCTCTAGAATGCCTAAAATTGTCCACACGTGTCTAATCTAGCTTTGCTGCCCGGTGACTATACAGTATATATAAAACTAAAATTCTTATTCTCTCTTTTTTTTTGTTTACGTAAATAAATAATATTATTATTATATATTTACTAAAAAAAAAGAAATATAGTGTATAGTGTCTCACCTAGTTGTATTTGGGAGGATTGAGATTCGGCTCTTTGGTCCCGCATCTGAACTGTTAATGAACTGGTGTATAGATTCTTGAGCCAATTGGTTTCTATCATATCTACATTTGAAACTGCGTAAGGAGTCTGCCTCCTCATCATCATTGCCTAATGCATTCCATCTGTTAGGTACGCTGACACTTTTCTTTCTACACTTAAATTTTCCGAAGATTCATCAAACATTGACCAACAACACGATTCCTTTCTACCCTCAGAAAATCTCATCCAGTGAATTTTTTTCTTACAACTGAGACAAGAAAAAAAATGGTAATAACAACAACTCCCAACTTAAAATAATATTCTCTAGGATGCCTAAAATTGTCCACACGTGTCTAATCCAGCTCTGCGGCCTGGGTGACTGTATACAGTATATATATATACTAAACTATTATTCTTTCTTTTTTTGCTTTAGTAAATAAAATAATATTACTGTTATTTAATACTTACTAAGAAAATAAAAACAAATTGAGATTATAGTTTCATATATATACACTGGTTAAATTTGTATTTTCCTGGAATGTGTGTGTGTGTGTGTGTGTGTGTACTCACGAGTTGTGCTTGGGTGGAGGATTAAGCTTAGGTTCTTTGGTTCCACCTCTTAACTGTCAATAAACATGTGTGTAGATTCCTGAGCCCATTGGACTCTATCATATCTACATTTGAAACTGTGTATGGAGTCTGCCTCTACCCAATGCATTCCGTCTGTTAGGTACTTATCATTGTTCTATTTTTTCTTGACTCAGTTGTAAGAGAGAAATATCCCAGATAAGAGATTTCATGAAATCTGAGGGTTGAAAGGAATCGTGTTGTTGGTTAATGTTTGGTGAATCTTTGTAAAACACTTCAATAGGAAATATATTTTCATTAAGATGAGACTTGGGGTAATAATGTACAATATAACGAGAGCCGAGAGATTTTAGACTGGCCTCTTTATCATTAATATTGTTCGTTCTTTTTTTATTTGTTAACTGATGAGGATCCCAATTACCCTGCAGAACTTTACATTTAAGCTGAGAAGATGGTATCACTAATATGGGTTCTAAGAGTAAAAAGATAATGGAGAACCAATGATAAGCTACAACTAAACCACTGTCAGGAAGTCTAAAGATATTAATCACGTGGGGTGAATTAAAAACAGGTTGTATTTTAGGTTTGCGCATTGTAGTTGCAATCCAACCTGGATTGGTAACCATTTCAGAAAAGGCAGAGACCGAAGTTGGAATAACCTAGTTGCACGGTAAATCAGAGGTGAAAAATGAAAATGACACTATACCTTTCTTTTGCTTCTCGATATTATAACCTAAGAGCAAGAGACCAGGTAGTTCATATAGTAGACATCTTCCTCCATCATAATCATTATGATTAACGAGTGATTTATATATCTGTCTGCAGTATTTGAGGAAATTAGTAACTATTTGAAAAAAAACCTTGATTTCGTGTAGTGGGAGGTAATAATAATCATCCTTATTACATGAAGATTTTTCATATAATCTTTAAGTTGATTATATATTTATTTCCTCACATAATGTCTAAGTAAAAAAAATATCATATGTCAACCCCTAGTAACTTTTCCTTAATTTTATATACAAATCGCTAGTTTTATATACATTTGTAATGTTTTATATACCACAGTATATAAAATCCCCGGGCCTTTTATATCCCCGAGTAAATAAAATTAAAATGACCCTATGGGAGGGCCAAAAAAATGAGGGAAGTAAACTTTATCTAATATTTGGGAGATGTTTATATAGCGACTATTTCACCTGATAAAGGACCCTCAGAGAGATAGAGTAGAAGGTATTGTTCTTAACTCGAGACATGATCACTACCTTATACAATTCTCAGAGGGATTGATTCCCATCCTACTTTCTGGAAGAACTAAAAAAGACATATCAATAGAATTACTATTTTCTATGTTGACATCGATATTACTTACTTCCCCAGTATTAGTTCTTAAGACATATATTTTCACCAGTCTAATTTCTTCTGCCAATTTATATTGAAGTTATTTGTTCATATAAAACTTTACTATTGATACCAAAATAAACGACGTAGCACGACAATTGAGGAGAGAAAACTAAAAGGTATACACATTTTAGTGCCAGTGTAGTGGGCATTTTGATGGGTGCTCGTTCCCAGGTATGGCTCAGCCGATTTTCGGGTTGCCTGCGGGTGGCACACTGTTTTTTTTTTTGTCCTTCTATGCATACATTCCTTTAGAGAATTCTATTGCAAACAATTTTACATCAAAATGAACGACGTAGCATGAAAATTAAAGTGAGAAAACTGAAAAGATTATATACATTTTAAAATGATCTAGTGTTTTTTAATGAAAACGAATCATTTTAAGGTGCTCTCCCAATACACTAACTGCATCTTATAATGTTGATTGAGTGCATCTAAAAAAAATCATTGACAATGTGATTGGAATGATATTCAGAGACGCTTCATAGATCTCATAATTTAAAACTATCTTGGGTTTTTAATGAAAACGAACCCTAAATGATTGTTTTTAACGTGCCTAAAAAGCTTTCCTAACACACCAACTGCATCCTATAATGTTGATTGAATGCATCTTTAAAAAATCATTGACAATACGATTGGAATGATATTAAGAGAGGTTTCATAGATCTCATATTTTATAACGATCCTGTTTTTTTTAATGAAAGCGAACCATAAAGGATTATTTTTAAGGTGCCTAATAACTTTTCCAATACATAAAGCTGCATCTTATAATGTTGAGTGCATCTATAAAAAGAAATCATTGGCAATGTGATTGGAATGAAATTAAGAGAGGTTTCATAGATCTAATTTTTCAAAGCGATCTAGTGTTTTTTAATGAAAACGAACCATTTTAAAGTGCTCTCCCAATACACCAACTGCGTCTTATAATGTTGTGAGCATTTATAAAAAAATAATTGACAATGCGACTGGAATGATATTGAGAGAGGTTTCATAGATCTCATATTTTATAACGATCTTGGGTTTTTTAATGAAAGCAAACCATAAACTATTATTTTTAATGTGCCTAAAAGCTTTCCCAATACACCAACTGCATCTTATAATGTTGACTGAGTCCATCTATAAAAAAAATAATTGACAATGCGATTAGAATGATATTAAGAGAGGTTTCATAGATCTAATATTTTAAAACGACCTTGTGTTTTTTAATGAAAACGAACCATAAACGATTATTTTAATGTGCCTATAAGCTTTCCCAATATTTCAAATAGAGAAATTCGTCATAGTCCGTGCTGCTTGGAACATTTTGTTCTGCATAGCTGAATCCAGTTTTTATCTTTTTGGTGGGGGGTTCTCCTCCTTCTCCTCCTTCTGTTTGGGATTCTCCTCCTCCATAACGAGCTTGAAATAACTGTGCTATGTGCATTCCTAATGCTTGTGATTCTCTTCCTCGTTCTCCTCCTACTGTTTCTGATTCTCTTCCTATTTCTTCTCCTCCTACTGTTAGTGAATCTCTTCCTCCTCCTTTTCCTCCTACTGTTTGTGATTCTCTTCCTCCTCCTTCTCCTCCTACTGTTTGTGATTCTCTCCCTCCTCCTTTTCCTCTTACTGTTTGTGATTCTCTTCCTCCTCCTGTTGTTTGTGATTCTCCTCCTCCTCCTTCTCCTTGTGATTCTTTTGTTGTTTCTTCTTCTCCGACTTCCACATAAATGTTAAATTTAATGCTAGCAAATGTGTCTGAGGAATTAATATTCTTAGCAAACATTTTACATTCCACCTCATTATTACCGTCTTGGAGTTCAAGTTTCATAACCACAAATGGGGGTAGTGAATTTTCTTTCGTTGGGAAATTATCCGTAAAAAATCCACAATGAAATATATCTTGACTTGCAGCATGGGGTACATGATATCAACAATTTGTTCATGTCAAATCGTTTTCCTTCATTTTGTAATTTTATACGTGATGCTTCTAAATTGTTCTTTAATTTGACGTCTTCTATTTCATTTAGATCTGTATAAATATCAGCTATGAAATTATGGAAATTCCATGGAAATATTAATATATTTGGATTTTTTGTATAATATCCCCTATCAATATTAGAACTTTTATATAGTTTATGTACGTAATATGCAGGATAACCATTGATGAAGTATTTGTGGATTTTATCATAATAACTAAGGAATTTATTAAGGGGTTGAATTATTGTCTTGTCAGTTTCGGCAGTATTTTTAGGATTATACGAAATTAGTGGTTTGGGAACAATAAAGAGATCTTTATAGCTTTTTATGTCTTCGATAAATGGCGAGAATAATGATTCTACAAGTTTGGATTTCATTTTGGATTTTCGAAGTTCAGATGAATCTGTTTGACAAACGAATTCTTTTGTTTCTTGGGCATATTCTTTTGTTTCCTGAGGTAGTTCAGAGAAATCTGCTTGACAGATGGAGGATTGTAATAATTCTCGAAGTAATTTATGAGGTAGTTCGACGGATTCCATTTGGCTGATGACGTGAGGAACGTCAGAGGACTCATTTTCACTTGTTTGTAATTCTCCTCCTCCTCCTCCTCCTTTTCCGGCGTTTTGTAATTCTCCTCCTACCCTTTCTCCTGCATCTCGTAATTATCCTCCGTCTTGTAATTGTCCTCCTACCCCTTCTTCAGTATCTTGTACTTGTCCTCCTACTCCTATTGCGTCTTGTAATTCTTCTCTTACTCCTTCTCCTGCATCTTGTAATTCTCCTCCTACTCCTCCTGCATCTTGTAATTGTCCTCCTCTGTGTGATTCTTTTGCTGTTTCTTCTTCCCTGATTTTCACATTAATGTTAAATTTAATGCTAGCAAATGTGTCTGAGGAATTAATATTCTTAGCCAACATTTTACATTCCACCTCATTATTACCGTCTTGGAGTTCAAGTTCCATAATAACAAATGGGGGCAAGAAATTCTCTTTAATCGGAAACTGACTCATATAAAATCCCTGAAGATATATATGATAACTTGTTGCATGGGTACATGAAATCCATAACTTGTTCATGTCAATTAATTTTCCTTGTTTATATAATTTTATAAAATTGTTCTTTAATATGTTGTCTTCTATTTCACTTAGATCAGTATAAATGTCAGGTGTAAAATCAGAAATGTTCCACGGAAATATTAAAATAACTGGATTTTTTGTATAATACCCCATATCAGAATAAAAAATTGTCCTAACTTTATTTATGTAAAATGAATCTTTTTTATGAAAATATTTGTGGGCTTGATTATAATTTGAAAGAAAGTCATTAAAGGGTTGTATTCATGTCTTGTCAGTTTCGGCGATATTTTTCGGATTATACGAAAATGGTGGTTTCGGAACAATGAAGAGACCTTTATAAGCATTTATATCTTCAATAAATGGGGTGAATAATAATTTTAAAATGGATTGCTTGATGACGGATTGTAATGTTTGCTGGATTATGGATTGTAGTACCTCTTGAGGTACTTTAGGGGACTCTATTTGACTGATGACTAACTGCAATGTTTGATCGATGATGGATTGTGATTTTTCTTGTGGTACTTCAAGTTCTTCATAGAGCTCTGCTTGATTGATGAGTGATTGACTGATGATGGATTGTAATGTCTCTCAAGAGAATTCAGAGAAACCTGTTTGATTGATGGGGGAATGTAATGTTTCTTGCGGTATTTCTGAAGAATCTGTTTGTAATGTTTCAAGAGGTACTTCAGAGGAAACTGTTTCTTCTTCCTCGGCCTCCACATTATTGTTAAATTTAATGCTAGTAAATGTATCTAATGAATTAACGTTCTTAGCCTCTATTTTGCATTCTACCTCATTATTACCTTCTTGAAGTTCAAGTTTCATTACCACAAATGGCAGTAATGAATTGGTTTCTTCTTCCGTTGGGATATCATATTTATAAAATCCTTGAACAAATATATCCTGACTGGCCGCATGGGAACATGATATCCACAGTCTGTTCATGTAAATTGGTTTCGTTCCATTTTGTGATTTTGTACGTACTGCTTCTATATGGTTCTTTAATTGGACATCTTCTATTTCATTTGAATCAGTATAAACATCAGGTTTGAAATCAGGAATATTCCAAGAAAATATTAAAACAATTGGGTTTTTGGAATAATACCCCTTATCATACACAGAATTTTGCCATACTATATTTATGTAAAAAGATTCTTTATTGTACAAATATCGGTGGGCTTGATTATAATTTGAAAGGAAGTCATTAAAAGGTTTTATTACTGTATTCTCAATTTCGAGTCTATTCTTAGGATTATACGAAAATGGTGGTTTAGGAATATCAACGACACCTTTATAAGTTTTTATATCCTCGATAAAAGGGGAAAATAATGATTCCAAAATGGATTTCCTGATGGCAAATTGTACTGTTTGGGTGATGATGGACTGTAAATTTTCTGGGGATATTTCAGAGGAGGACTCTGCTTCCGGTTCTACAAGGTAGCCAACTCCATCAAAATATTAAATATGTACCCAACTCAATTAATGATTAATCAACCAATTACTCCATGGGATAACTGGGATCTATCAGTTGATTTTGTAAATGTGCCCAAGAAAGATAGTGTGCACTCTACATTATTAAAACAGTTAACACTGAAAAGCATCACTGAAAGTACTCAGAGGATGGGTAACGATGTGTGTCAGTGCTATACCGACGGCTCTGTAGAAGAAGGTGGACGATGTACCGGATGTGCATGCAATATATTTGAACAATCTTCTCTCGTACATACAGCAATGAAGCGCGTCAATGACTGGGCAAGTACAACTCAAACCGAACTTGCAGGCATATACCTTGCCACTGAATTTTTAAAAGACAAAGGCAGTGGACTTATATACTGTGACTCGCAGAGTGCACTCCTGGCATTGAATTCACATAGTAGTAACACCCATAAAATAGTCAGTGATATTCGAATGAATGTTTTAGCTGCTAAAGAAAACAGATTTGAAATTAAATTCCTATGGATACCATCACATGTTGGCATCTCAAGGCATGACACTGTTGATATGCTTGCAAAGACAGCCTGTAGAAAACCAGTGGTAGAAATTGATATGGGTGTTTCATTAGCAGTGAATACTTAAACAAATATGTAATGAAGATCTCACCGACCTAACAAATTCACAAAGACCTGAAAGTTGTAGCATTAAATATTATGATAGATATCGTGAGGAGACATTCACATATGGGACTAATAGAACAAGAACCCAGCAATGTGATGTTATAGTGGCCAGAATTCGCTTGGGATATAGACGTATCTGGCAGCTTTCTCAAAACCCAAATTTCGAGTGCACAATGTGTCAACTTTGTGAAAGAGAAAACATGCACTCTCTTGAACCTTACATTGTAGAATGTCCCATATTGTCTGACTTTCGCCCTCCTGGGCTGAGGTATGCTGAACTGTGTAATTACTATATGAGTACTGGAACACTTGATGATATATTGGACTTGTATCCAAGATTGACCATGTAATGTATCATTTATACAAGTATGTGTGTGATGTAACTATATAACCTGAGCTTGTAAAAGCACCTTAATCACCTTCAGTGATTAAGTGCTTAATTGCACACTAGTTTCTCTGCCAGCTATCTCACCCTGTCAGAGTAAAAGAGACAAATGTATGTGAATGCATGTGTGTGTATATATGCATGTATATATGTATATGTACATATATGTGTGTGTATGTATATGTATATGTATAAAGTACATATGGAGGCTGATCAGAATTGCATTTCACCTTTGTAAATGCACATTAATGATGCTTCGAACACTTTATGTAGGGCATATGTAAATCTGTATATCTATGTATTTACGTATGTAGGTTAGCTTAGCATTTTAAACGTACCGAATCACCTTCCGTGGTTGATTGTTCAATAAATCCCTGAACTATATGTTCAACTGATCTCTAATCCTGTCCACGGAGAACAGAAGAAAATGTATATATGCTAGTTAGCATTGTAAATGTGTGGCCACGTTTGTGGTAAAAAATAATAATAATAATAAAAAGTTAACTAATGAAGTCGAAATTTTAATGTTTCTCTTTCTTTACAGATTGATTATTTTAATATTGTACAACTCAAGGGAAAGGATATGATGAATATAATCTCAGTATCAATTATCATCTATCTGTCAACCATTAATTAATAAATAGATACCTCTGAATCCCTGGTGTTGATAATAGTTTCGTTCTGGTTCCCAGCCTCAGCAGTCGGTGGTTGAGGGCAGTGGTGTTCTTCAACATCTTGTTCTCGACTTCGTTCCTGGTCTCCAATAGGATCATCTTCTTCCTCCTCCTCTTCTTCAATTAGATTCATCGTTAATAAGTCTTCTTCAGTGATATTCTTTCCTTGCAGCTGTTTGTACATCGATGGTGAGAGTTCCGTTTGCATACCGATGGGGGGTTCGATCCCAAAGACCGCCTTGTACGGTGACAGTCCAACACCCCGCGAGTATGCTATATTCTTATTAAATTGTACGAAGGGAAGACCGGCCGACCAATCGCGAGTTCGATTCTCACACATCCAACTACCAAGCATTTTTGTAATGTCGCCGTTGGCCCATTCTATGCTTCCCTGACTCTGGGGATGCCGGGGCTTACCGTTTATTAGGATTAACTTGGGCCATAATTCCGTTCGAAACTGATGAATCACTGCCGCCACGAATTCACGGCCGTTGTCGCTTTGCAGATATCGAGGGGCTCCAATGAGAGTAAAGATATCCAGCAAGTGACAAGCGACTTCTATCGCCTGTTTAGTGCGAAGAGGTCGGAGAACTGAGAACTTGGTTAGACTGTCTTGGTAATGAAGAATGTAGTTGAACAATCATCCCCCATCCTTATGCATGTCTATCAAATCCATCTGTCCTCTCTTTCCGAAACTCTCAGACACGATAGGTTTAACTACCCCTTATTTACGCCTGGGAACACGTTTTAAGTTGCAAATTTGACATAAAGAAATGAATAGTTTTACTTTTTCTTGGGTTACGTTAGCAACCGTCTTGCATACTTGATAATAAGTTCTTTTTTCTCCCCCATGGCTGACCGCGTTATGGGCGTCGTAAATTGTGTCATATAGTTGCCCCTGGTGTATAAATATGTGGTATACACGTTGGGGGTCTAATGCAGAGGTTGCTGCTGCTGTTGATGTTGAGCTAATAACTTGCGTTTTATTACCCGCTTCAGTCACTTCTCGGTTTCATCTACGGTGACCAGAATGTCTTCTCCGAATATGTTTTTCACATTATATCGTGACAACAGATCGTATTCATGGGAAGTTTTTGTAGTCTTCTTAAGTTTAGCTGCATTTACTTCACTAATGTATTTCTTTAACTTTTCGTGACTAAAAATCTTTCGACGTTCCCCGCGTCGTTTTGACAACATTTGGCGAATCTGAAGGTCAAATTCTTGTTTGTGACGAACTTCTTCGTCTCTCTTTTCATTTTCACTTCTTTGTCCACAAGTCAGTAATGACGCTGGAGCACTTGAAGGTACTGATTCGAGTGTATCCATCGTGTGGGTATCTGATTGACACTGATATATATGACTGACCCCGCCTTATGTCGTACCTCACTTTATCGCGGTCAGGTGACGATCGACCAATCACGAGCCTTCTTTCTTTGCTTAATGGGCAGTTACAATTTGTGCATACTTGGACAACTTGTGTACACTCAGCCAGAAACGACAGTGGCCTTGCTGAATTAACTAAGTGAGACGACAGCCTTGCATATTAGGCCAAATAGTGAGTTATGGCTACTAGGTACGACATATATATATATATATATATATATATATATATATATATATATATATATATATATATTATATATATTATATATATATATATATATATATATATATATTGTGACGATAATCTCTTCCAAGAGATTTAGCCTGCTCTTCCCTATATACATCACGTTCCCAGCTACATTCAAGATACGTTTTACAGTAGCTTAAACGTATATCAGACCACACGCACCTGCATACTCCCCCTCCACCCACTCCTGCACACCTGGTCTCCACGCCGACCCTTCAACTGCTGCAGTCCCAGTCTCAACTACCGAGTTGCGGGCCTTCCTGCATTCTAATTGGTCGTTCGAGAACACGCCACTCCAGCCCTGCACCAACCACATTCCACGCCAAGGCGATGTCGGGGTCGACTTGCAGTACCACCATCAGAATATATCTTGTGCTCTGGCTGATAACATCTAGTTGACTCACCTTGTGTGATCAAATAGCGGTTGTTAGCTTGCTCATATATTCCCAGCACCATTCTTATATATTGACTATTTTATATTTCACTTGTGTTCCATATTGCCCTCCGGTTAACGTAATTTATTTTTATGTTATTTCTTTTTCACTTGTTATCCAGTCACGTTATTCAGCCAAGGTATTGTCTTTATTTAAATTTGTTTTCTAGAATAATTAAATGTCATTGTTTATTATTTTGTTTCGTGTCTCTTCCCTTACCTTACCACAGATTATCAGACAAGCAGTCATTCTTTTTTTTCCCTTTTTTTTACTTTTTATATGTGACCTGGCTTTGACATCTGCCAGTGGAAGACTGCCAAACACCATACTCCACTACTTTTCTGTCACATATAAATGGGGGCCTGTCCTAGGAGCTGCACTCAGGTATTGGTAATTGTGGTGAACGTACTTGGCTTTCATTCCCTTGCTTTCAATATTTACACTAATCACTTTTATTATTCATATGGTGCTGTGTATATTGTGCATTACGGGAGTAGCATATGGTGAGTGTGAGACAACTTTGGATTACGTGGTGACTGTAAGTAAGTAATTATCAAAAGAAGGCACCAAACCGGGAAGGCTATGTAGCACCATCAAATGTGCGAAATAAACAGAGGGCGCTAAATATCACCAAGGATGCCAATACGAGAACAAAAACGCATAAGGCGAACGATATCAAAAGTATCCGAGTCACCAAGAATTCTATTGAGGGACAAGTGACCGCGAGGGGCGGTCGGAAAGCAAGACATACGCTCGTCCCGGAAGTCAGGACATTCAAGAAGGACATGCACGACCGTAAGAGGGACAATGCAATTCGGACAATAAGGAGCAGGGCGGCGCTCCATCAAGTGACCATGGGTTAAGCGAGTATGGCCAATACGCAACCTCGCCAGAGCAGTTTCCCACCGCCGGTTACGGTGGTAGGAGGATGGCCACGAGGAAACACAACATTTAAGAGTACGGAGTTTGTTACCAGTAACAGACGACCAAGAAGCCTGCCAACAGGTAAGGATGGAGGAATGGATAACCGGGTAAAAGTCGGAATAAGGAATACCTTTACGAGAGATGGGACAAGAGCGGACAGCTTCCTTGGCGGCAGCATCCGCACGCTCATTTAAAGACACACCAATATGGCTGGGAACCCAACAAAACTCAACCGACTTAAACTTGCTGTGAACAAGAAACAGCCAATGCTGGATCTCGACAACTACTGGATGAACCGGATTAAAGGATCCGAGAGCCATGAGGGCACTACGAGAGTCAACAACAACCACAAAAGAAGACTGACAACGAGAAAGCAGGAGACGAAGAGCATAGAGAATAGCATAAAGCTCTGCCGTAAAGATGCTAGTCTCCGGAGGTAAGCGACACATATAAGTGCGATCAGGAAAAACAACAGAGTAGCCAACGCCGTCCGCAGACTTAGACCCATCGGTGAAGACAGAAATGGAGCGGGAGTGAGAAGAAAAGTGCTCAAGGAAAAGGCGTTTTAGAACCGTAGGAGGGGTAAAAGCTTTAGGGACGCGGGTCAAGGACGTACCGTGGTGACTGTAGGCCTCAGTCATACTCTTAATTGGTCGTCTCCCCCTCCGTGTTATTACCCGTGTTTAACATCTTTTGTCCCTCAGACATTTCTTATATTTTCGACAGATTATCATATAGGTACCCTGGTACTGTGGTCTGTCTCTGGGTCAATAGCACCTAATTTCTGCAATCCGACTCTAGGAGGACAAAGAGGGCCATCGTTCCTCTCGCACAGACTTTTATTGGCGAGTTGGGACCTCACCAATAGTTCTTGTCACCAGTTGACACTCGCACCCCTACTCGTCGGTCAGAATTGATGGTACTTACTTAAGGTAGGGAATTAGCTTTCTTTCTTTTGAGCACGAAGTTCGCTAATTCTGTAAGTACCATATTTAATTTCAGTGGGTACTTGCTTATGTTCTATAGTGACTCGGCAAGGTATGACTACATTTTTGGACTACCTAATTTACTTTGGAACCATTTAGTGTTTCACTTGTTTTTCGAAACTCAGTTTCAACTAATTAGTAGGATTTTCTTGCCTTTATCCTCCCACAGTGAGTACCGGGTACAAGATTTCCTGCGACCTTAATCATTTACCATCTTGAATTAACTTTAATTATTAACAATTCCACAGGATAGGTATCAGTTGCCACGTTTTCCTGTTTCTGACATTCACCATATCATCACAGTATATTCGTGTCTCATTTATTTGCTCTTTTCACCATGTTTCGTATGCAAGCTTTCAAGACAGATCCAGAAGGTGAAATAGGGAACTTACGTCATGCTAGGAGGGTCGAATTGATAACTCTTGCACATGAGTATCACTTGGAAGTTCCCGATGGAGCCAACAAATATGCCATACATAATATGATACTGGATCATCTTTTGGATGAAGGTACTATAGATTCTGATACTCACGAACAATACACTATTTCAGATAAGCATGATTTGACAGCAATGAAGCTCAAACTAGAACTTGCTAAGATCGAGCGGGAGCAACAAAAGGAAGCAGCTGCCATCAGAAAGGAAGAGCAAGAACGCGAGCTCCAGTTCAAGAAAGAAGAAATCCGCCTCAAAGAGCGAGAGGCCGCACTGAGGAAAGAAGAGAGTGAAAGAGAGGCCCTCCTCCTCAAAGGACAGCAAGAACGTGAGTTGGCCTTATTCAAAGAGCGTGAAAAAGTACAACTTGAAACAAGACGACAACAACTAGAGATGCAACGTGAACACGACAAACGGCAGGCAGAAACAGCTCTAGAATGTCATGGCCGAGAACTCACGTTGGACGCTACACACCAAGCTCAACTCCAGCAAGCTGCAGCTAGTCTTCCTCCAAGTTTTAATATCTCCCATGCACGTAAGTTAATGCCACCGTTCATAGAAACGGAGGTTGATGTTTTTTTCACTACTTTTGAGACCCTTGCTAATCAACTTAGTTGGCCTGACGACCAATGGGCTACCCTTCTCCGAGTACATCTAACAGGTAGAGCAGCAGTCACACTCAGCACTTTGGCATCTGAAAACGACTACACCACCCTGAAGCAAGCTGTGTTGGACGCCTACCTTCTCTCCACCGAAAGCTACCGACGAAAGTTCCGTGACTACGTAAAGGCAAGTACCACCACCTTCTTAGAATTTGCTAACACCAAACGGAGATATTTCATGAAATGGCTGGAGGCAGCACATGTCTCTACTTTTCCAGAGCTTGTCAACCTCATGCTGGTTGAAGAATTCTTGAGGCGTGTACCTCCTCCTGTCCGCCTATACTTAGCAGATAAGGAAGAGACCGATTTGGTGAAATGCGCGAAGTCAGCTGACACTTACAGCCTCATCCACCGGCTGACACCAGAACAACCTACCAGTAAGAAGTCTTGGTACAGTTACGAGAAAGTGAGCCCAGATCAAGGTACCTCTCAACTGTACTGTAGGTATTGTCGACTCTATGGACATACCATAGAAAAATGTGGTAAGTCCCAATCTAAAGGTAACACAGAATACACTAAGCCCAAACCTACTCCCCCTAAGTCCGGTAAGCCTGTAATGAATATTGGTGTTCATGTTAATGATCTGTCTCTCTTTAGCAAACATCTGTATCCAGGAACTATCTCTACCCACGGTTCAGATTCTGAGGGACGTTTTGGACTAAAGATCTTGAGGGACACAGCGGCTCTTCAATCGATCGTCTTGAAATCAGCTGTGCCCAACGTCGCCTACACAGGAGAGACTGTATTCATCACTGACCTTACTGCTACTACTCCTTATCCTCTCGCCAGAGTCCACCTGGATTGTCCCTTCGTGACCGGTGAAGTCCAAGTCGCCGTCAGGGAAAAGCCTTTTCCCATGCCTGGAGTGCAACTTCTCCTGGGCAACGACTTGGCAGAAGACCTGCAACCGACCAACCTGATCGTCAAGGACAAACCCCAGGTGGGTAACTCTGTGTTGGATAATCCGATTTTTGAGCATGTTCCAGCAAAGGTTCAAGAGAGTGATGAAGTTTCTCCTCCTGTTATGGTGACCACCCGTGCTCAAGCTGCACGACCACAGCCAGCTGACTCTACTGCTACCGCTGTCCCTCAAGACCCTTCGAAACTACCCCCTAATCTGACCGCTTTGGAGTTCCGTAAGTTACAGAGGGAAGATCTTACCTTGACACCATTATTCTTTCAGGCTGAGACTCAATCCGACAGTATTCCTGGGTTCTTCTTGGAGAACGAATTACTCTATCGCAGATACAGACCCAGTAAACTGAAGGAGGAGGACGATTGGGCAAACGTTGAACAACTAGTGATTCCTACCAGCCTGCGGCCCACGATTCTACACCTGGCCCACGGAGCACTATCACACTACGGGTTCAACAAGACTTACCATGGGATTCGACAAGACTACTACTGGCCAGGTATGGTTAATGATGTCAAGCAACATGTCAAACTGTGTCACGTGTGTCAGAAGGCAGGTAAACCAAACGTTTCAATTCCCAGAGCACCACTGACACCCATCCAGGTGCCTGAGGAACCGTTCCACAGACTTATTATTGACTGTGTTGGTCCTTTGCCTCGGACCAGTGCCGGCAACGCCTATATCTTAACCATCCTGTGTCCTACCACCAGATTCCCGATAGCAGTTCCAGTGAAAAATATTACGGCTGCTACAGTGGTGAAGAATTTACTGAAAATCTTCACCCAGTATGGATTTCCGAGGGAGATTCAGAGCGACTGTGGCACCAACTTCACCAGTGATCTCTTCAAACGGACTCTGGAG
Organism: Procambarus virginalis; assembly: GCA_020271785.1. Taxonomy (NCBI): domain Eukaryota; kingdom Metazoa; phylum Arthropoda; class Malacostraca; order Decapoda; family Cambaridae; genus Procambarus; species Procambarus virginalis. The sequence goes on from WNGS01084075.1 coordinate 56,226, forward strand.
GAGTTCAACATCAAACAGGTACTGTCCAGCCCCTATCATCCTGCTTCACAGGGTTCTCTTGAACGTAGTCATCAGACTATCAAGGCACTCTTAAAAAAGTTTTGTAATGAGACCTCAAAGGATTGGGATAGGCAACTTGATCTCATCATGTGTATTTTCAGAAGTCTTCCCAACGAGTCACTAGGAGTATCTCCTTATGAGATGCTCTACGGACGTAAGTGCCGTACACCTCTCAAGGCTTTCAAGGATTCTCTACGTGATGCCACCTTCAGTGAGCATCAGAATGTGCCCCAGTTTCTTCAAAACCTCCGACACATTCTAGAGAGGGTCCATTCCTTTGCCAGCAACAACCTACAGAAAGCCCAAGAGAGGATGAAGACTCGTTACGACCAGCACTGCCAAGTAAGGAAGTTTAAACCGGGAGACTTAGTCCTTGCCTATTTCCCTATCCCAGGTTCTCCTTTACAAAACAGGTTTTCAGGACCCTACCGTGTTAAGGAGTGCCGGAACAACTTCAACTACGTTCTCGAGACCCCCGATAGGCGGCGGAAGACCCAGCTGTGCCACATCAATCTGCTGAAACTTTACCATGGTGTTCCTCCCACTGTGCTAACCACCTATTCCACCTTTACAGGCCCATACAGCCACAGTGAGACCTTCCCTGCTTCTCCTTCCGAAAGCACTGACACTGAGACAGCGCTTTCTAATTCGGAAATCCTTACTGACATTCACAATCACTTTCAGGACGATAATAGTGCTTCACTCATCAAGCTCATCAGAGAACATCAAGAGTTGTTTCGAGATGATCCACAAGATTTGATAAAATGCGATGCCCAAGATTACCATCCGAGTGCCGGCGGGGAAGTGGTTCATATAGCCTCGGCTATCACTTCCTTTTGTCCGGTCGTGATGGTCAAGCGGATTAAGGCGTCCCTGTACATACCAGTTGCGTTGCTCCTGGGAGTATGGGTTTGAGTCACTTCTGGGGTGTGAGTTTTCAGTTATATATATATATATATATATATATATATATATATATATATATATATATATATATATATATATATATATATATATATATATATATATATATATATATAACTGAAAACTCACACCCCAGAAGTGACTCGAACCCATACTCCCAGGAGCAACGCAACTGGTATGTACAGGGACGCCTTAATCCTCTTGACCATCACGACCGGACAAAAGGAAGTGATAGCCGAGGCTATATGAACCACTTCCCCGCCGGCACTCGGATGGTAATCTATATATATATATATATATATATATTATATATATATATATATATATATAATATATATATATATATATATATATATATATATATATATATATATATAATATTATATATATAAATTTATATATATATATAAATTTACATATATACATATATTATATATATAAATTTATATATATATATATTATATATTATATATTATATATTATATAGTATATATATATATATATATATATATATATATATATATTATATATTATATATAATATATATATATATATATATATATATATATATATATATTAATATATATATATATATATATATATATATTATATATATATATATATATTATGTTATTAAATATGACCGAAAAAGTAAGATTAATAATTCTAACACGAATTTTCTCAATTTTCCTTATGTTTGTTTTACTGATGACGGTAAATTAAAAATCAATTCTCCAAAATTCATTCTTTATTTCTTAGTCTGACGCGACACTTGAGCGCGTTTCGTAAAACTTATTACATTTCAAAGACTTTAGTTACACACACACAGAACAACTATAACTGAACAGAGTTTAAATACCTGCATTTGGTGAGGTGACATGTTACAATGGTTTGGGGTGAGGTGAGAACAAACACAGAACACGAAACAATGGGTATAAGGGAAGAATAGATCTGTAACTGCAGAAGGCCTATTGGCCCGTATTTCTTGATGTTTCTATATTGGAGCGGAGTCTTGAAGTGGGTAGAATATAGTAGTGCGTTAATTGGCTGTTGATTGCTGGTGTTGACTTCTTGATGTGTAGTGCCTCGCAGATGTCAAGCCGCCTGTTGTCGCTGTATCTATCAATGATTTCTGTGTTGTTTGTTAACAAACCATTGTAACCATTGTAACATGTCACCTCACCCAAATGCAGGTATTTAAACTCTGTTCAGTTATAGTTGTTCTGTGTGTGTGTAACTAAAGTCTTTGAAAATGTAATAAGTTTTACGAAACGCGCTCAAGTGTCGCGTCAGACTAAGAAATAAAGAATGAATTTTGGAGAATTGATTTTTCATTTACCGTCATCAGTAAAAACAAACATAAGGAAAATTGAGAAAATTCGTGTTAGAATTATTAATCTTACTTTTTCGGTCATATTTAATAACATATGTCTACAGGAAAGACTGCTACCAAAATATACTAATATATATATATATATATATATATATATATATATATATATATATATATATATATATATATATATATATATATATATATATATATATATATATTATATATATATAAGTGACCAAAAAAATTGAAGAGGGCAACACATTAGGAGCAATTACGTTACTTACCAGCGAAGACACAATCGCCCCTAGAAATCCCGCTCCGCCAACTCACTGAGAGAGAAGCACCCTCCTAGAGTACCGTGGGAACCCACTGCTCGGACACAAATGTCCCAGACATGGGACCTTTATTCCTCCAAGCGTCAGAGGTATACAAAGGCATCATGTCATTTCCGCCAGGCTCGGCAGGGGATACACTGGAGTAAGACCTCAGCACCTCAAGGAGATGGTAAACCCAGTTCTCGGAGAAGTTGCCGAGACACTATTGCCAGAGGTCACGAAGTTTGTCAACGACTGCCTCTCTGGTTGATCCCAGATACAATTAAACCCTTTTTCTTCGGAGCATCCCTTTGTGCCCTTAAGAAGAAGGATAGTGGAGTCAGACTCATTGCCGTGGGTAACACACTTCGGCGCCTTGTTGCTAGGGCAGTGGTCAGAAAAATTAGCATAGACGCTGCAACGACGCTTCGACCCCATCAACTAGGTTTTGGTGTCCCCCATGGTTGTGAAGCAGCAGCTCATGCAGCACGAGCCTATATCAAGCACCTCCCAGACAATAAGGCATTAATTAAATTAGACTTTAAAAATGCCTTCATCCAGGTAAAAAGGGATGTGGTACTGGAAGCAGTTCGAACAAGCTTTCCTTCTCTACTCCCCTTCATCTCAGCAGGGTACAATAGGGAATCGACACTGTTGTTCGGGGAACATGAAGTTGTTTCTGCAGAAAGTGTCCAGCAGGGAGACCCACTTGCCCTTTTCTTTTTTGCATGGCTGTTAAAGAGGTTACAAGCAGGTTGACCAGTGAACTCAACATCTGTTTCCTGGACGATGGCACCCTGGCAGGGACACAGGAGTCCCTGCTAGAAGATCTACAGCTGGTGAAATCTAAGGGAGAGGAGTTAGGACTCACCCTAAAAACCACTGAAGTGTGAAATCATCTCATCTAGCCAACCAACCATAGATGCAGTGCGAATCATATGCCAGGAGCCCAAGTGATCGGTCCCACCGACAGTGTGCTGCACGGGGCACCTCTGGGCTCGAGCGCCATGAGGTAGTCCTCGAAGAAAAGCTGAACGACCTGAGGAGGATGTAGGGAAGAATAGGAGCCTTGGACGCCCACGATGCTTTGTACCTTCCCACAAGGTGCCTGGCTTTGCCCAGACTGACCTATTTCCTAGGTGTGCTCCCTCCTTCGACAGCCCAAAATTAACAGAATATGATTCGCTCCTAAGGTCAATAACCGTGAAAGTGTGTAAAACTCTCCCTGCAAGATGACCAATGGGACCAAGCAACACTCCCAGTTAGACTCGGGAGGATAGGTATTCGCAAGCCGACACAGTTAGCCTTGCCGTCATTCTTATCCTCGATCAGTGCTACAGGTGAATTAATTAAGGAAATACTACCGGAATACCTAAGAGACTCCATTGGGATTCATGATCCCAAATTCGCGGAAGGAGCCGGTCAGTTGGACACTCTGGTCAACTCTCACCCTCGACCAACTTTTCCAAATGACTGCAAAAAGTCCAAATGGGATAGGCCCATAGTGGAGAACACGCCACATCATTGCTGGAGGCAGCTTTCAGGAGGGAGAAAGTGCGTCTTCTAGCTGTGCAAGCGCCCCATGCCGGGGACTATCCTGTTGGCAGTCCCTAATTCCGCCTTGGTCACCCGCCTGGACCATCAGGCCCCAAGTATTTGTGTTGCCCTGCGCCTTGCCACCCCTATCTCCACCGAGCACCAGTGTATTTGCGGCCATGCACGGGCAGACTAATACGGCAGCCATGGTCTCATCTGTCGTAAGACACAATGAAAGATTGCCAGACACGAAGCAGTCAATGACATCATCAAGAGACGTTGGGCTACAGCTGGGTGTCCAGCACAAAGGGAACCCCAGTTGTGCAGACCGTGACAACAGCCAAAAACGCCCAGATGGAGTCACCCTGCAGCCGTGGAGGGAAAGTAAGCAGACTTATGTGGGACTACACGTGTTCATCTAACATTGGGCCGATACCTATCTACCTTACAGCACCAACTGAGGGATGCGGGGCGGCCACCTTCAGGGAGATCCAGAAAACTAACAAGTACAGGGACCTAGAGCGTTGTTACAGGTTCATGCCGATAGGCTCTGAGACTCTGGGCGCCTGAGGTAAATGTGCCCTTAAGTTCCTAAAAGAGGTGGGCGAGGAACTCATTGGGAGACTAGAGACCCAAGAGCGGCCAGTTTCTGTTCCAGCGCCTGAGTGTCGCTGTTCAGAGGGGAAATGCGTGCTGTATCTTGGGAATGCACCCGACCCTTGAAGAGCTGGACGAGGTCTTCGAACACTGATTGGTATATTGTTATATAAGTGTGTGTGTTTCTGTAAACTGTAGCATTGCAATAAATATAACAAAAAATATTAAAAAGATAATAGAGGTGGTAGGAGAGGAACGGATTATAAGTATTCAGTGGAATCCACAAGATCTTCTCTCAACACTATTATTGTCTTCTTCGAGGATGTGGGTCCCTTTAATTAAACCAGTGGTGGTACCCTAATATATATATATATATATATATATATATATAGATATAAGATATTAATATAGATATATATAAAAAAGGATATATATATATATATATATATAACTCAGTATATATATTAATATAGATTATATATATATTATATATAGATATTATATAATATTATATTAATATATATATATGCTATAGATTAATATTATATTATATTAATAAGTTCCATCCACTAGGACTAGTTGGTAGAGTGGGGGCCTCACTTTCTGAAGAGGCGGGCGTTCGATCCCTGAGGGGTCCAAGTGATTGGGAATTGTTCTTTCCTACTTTCCCTCTCTATCGCTGCTCCTGTTTTTGGTTCCAAGAGGTTTGTTACAGCCGGGGGGCAGGGTTGTGGAGATAAGCTCCAACAGCCTG
>WNGS01084079.1:0-10906 GCA_020271785.1 Procambarus virginalis
AGCAGAGTTAGGAACATAATATCTGATTTTGGAGAGTATACCAACTGTCTTAGAGATTTCTTAGTTATGTGTTGAATGTGGGTGCTGAAGTTGAGTCTCTTGTCTAGGAATAGGCCAAGAAACTTGCCATCATTTTTATTACTGATGTTAATGTTGTCTATCTGTAGCTGAATTTGCATTTGATGATTTGCTTCCAAATAAGATGTAGTAAGTCTTTTCGATGTTTAATGTTAGTTTGTTAGTTGACATCCATAAGTGGACTTTTTTTAATTCATTATTCACAACATTATTTAGTGTATGTGGGTTGAGGTCTGAATAGATAAGAGTAGTATCGTCAGCAAACAATATAGGTTTGAGAATATTAGAGACATTAGGCAGATCGTTTATATATATAAGAAATAGAAGAGGTCCTAAGATACTGCCCTGTGGCACTCCAACGGTAATTGTGGAGAGTGGAAGAAGTGGGTCAGCTGGGGTCAGCTTTCTGTAACTCACTCAAGGAGGCGTCCAGGCCTTGGTCAGATGTCATTGGCCGAGGCTCAACAGTGTTTCTCCTCCACCTCCCCACTACTCTCGGTAGGCGGGGGTGACAGGCTCTCCACAATGTCCTCGACCCCGTCATCGAGTCGGGCCATGAATGTGTCCGCAAGGTCCACTGGGGCTTTCACCACTCGGAAGGTCCCTCGTGTCCTTGGGATTTACCACCTTGGCAAGCACAGGGGCTGCCCTTACAGTAAGTCCCATAGACCTAGTCACCACGCAGCAGGGTACACAACATTATCCTCTGCGGTGGGTGAATCCAGGCAAACCTTTGGGGTAGGCAACATAACAGGCAGTCTGGAGTCCCCTACCTTATCCCCGGCTAAATCATTACCCAATATTACATCAACATTAGGGAAAGGTAGGTACGAAGTGACTCCGACTGTACAAATACCCTTGTGGAAATCAGATTCCAGGGTAACCTTACGGAGGGGTACTGCTCGAGTATCACTAGTGACACCCTCGACCAGTACCACCTCTCCAGTGTCGAGAGTATTGGCACCTGCAAAAACACTCTCTAAAATTAAAGTCTGGATGGCACCGGTGTCTTGGAAGATCACCACGTCCCTCCAGGAAGAACCCTCAGACAAAAGTAGTCTCCCTTTCGATAAGAATGGGGTAAGCAGGTCCAACCACTGTGGGTTGGAAGTCTTACTTCCTAACCCTTCAGAAGGCCTCAAGCCCTGTGTCACAACGAGAGCATTGGGTCTTTTTCCGGGTACAGTTGCCAACAACGGCTAATATTGTGGGTTGAACTTTACAATGACCACAGAAACGTCGGGGAGAAGAGACATTACTAACCGAATTACCCTTCGGTTCACTCTTTAGTGTCGTGGAGGTAGACATTAACAGGGTTAGTTATGTCTGAAACAGAAGGTGCATTAGGTGAAGTTTAGAATGAGCTGGTCTGGACTGGCTGTGGGTATAAGTTTTGTGACTCTGTGGGGGTATAATTATTTTATTGGGCCTTTTGCCCGCCAACTGGTAGTTTTCTGCCATCTTGGCCAAGTCCCCTATTTTAGAATTTAACTCTACCCTACCTCTAAGGTATTGCGAAATGTATTCTGGCATACTATCTATAAAGTGTTCTACTAAGACTACATTTCTGAGTGCCTGGTATGTTTCGGCTTTAGCCGAGCGAATCCATTTATCAAACAATCTAATTTGCTCATTGGCAAATTCAGTGAACAGTTGGTTGTGAGTGGGCCTAAGGTTGCGATAAGTTTGGCGGTGAGCTTCAGGAGTAATTTCGTACGCCCTCAAAATTCTTTCCCTGACTTCATCATATACAAAACACTCGTCGTCAGGCATATTAATAAAAATATCTTGTGCTTTACCCCTAAGCCGCCCCTGCAAGATTTTCACCAACTCATCCCTGGCCAGTCCATGGACATGGCTAGTCTCTGAAAATGGTTGAAAAATCTTTCAGGGTCTGACTTTGAAAATTCAGGCAAGTTGTGTTTTTTATCAGAATGGCTGGAGTTCGAGTCCCCAGTAGGTGGTGGTACCATTCTTGCTGCCTCATTTTTGAGCCTTTGCTCTTCCACTTTAGCATTTTGTTCTGCTACTCTGGCCTCTTGCTCTGCCAGTCTTAACTTGGCTAGTGTTAATTCTAATTCTATATTTCTACTAGCTGCACTTTCCCCTGAATTGGGCTCGCATAAAATTGTATCACTTGGCACTAGTTCTTGGTCTATACAATGCCGTAAGATTTCATTCAACAAAGTCCACTTTCTATCTGCGTCATTTAATTCTAGGCCTTTTCAAAACGCTTGTGCTCTCTAGAGTGGAGTACTGCTGCACAATGACAGCCCCTTTCACTGCTGGTGAAATTGCTGACCTGGAGAGCGTGCAGAGATCCTTTACTGCTAGAATCCACTCGGTAAAACATCTAAACTATTGGGACCGACTAAAGAGCCTAAATCTGTATTCCCTTGAGCGCAGGCGGGAGAGATACATAATAATTTACACGTGGAAAATATTAGAGGGGCTGGTCTCAAACCTGCACACAGAAATAACATCACATGAGACCAGAAGACATGGCAGGATGTGCAGAATACCCCCGTTGAAAAGCAGAGGTGCAACTGGTACTCTGAGAGAGAACTCTATCAACATCAGAGGCCCGAGACTGTTCAACACGCTTCCACTACACATAAGGGACATAACTGGCAAACCCCTCACAGTGTTCAAGAGAGAACTGGATAAGCACCTCCAAAGGATACCTGATCAACCAGGCTGTGACTCATACGTCAGGCTGCGAGCAGCCGCGTCCAACAGCCTGGTTGATCAGTCCAGCAACCAGGAGGCCTGGTCGATGACCGGGCCGCGGGGACGATAAGCCCCGGAAGCACCTCAAGGTATCCTCAAGGTAGGCCAAATTCCTTGCCTAACAATATTAAATTTGCTTTGTTGAGCTTCTTTATCTCTATCACTGAAGGGTTCATTGCCAGTCTCTGCATTTCAGATGACATGACTAAAAATTTTAGCTCCTAGCCACAGAAAAAATTAAAAATTAAAAAATTGGAAAAAACAAAAATTTGCACGGCCCTAACACAAGGCCACACTAACCTTAATCGTGAAGAGATCCAGCTGGGTGTCCAGTCAGTGCAAAGAATGTCCTACGCCAGAAGAGCTGGACCCTAGGCTAGCCCACAACCGTTCTGCGGAAACAAGAATTTTTAGTTTTGGCACTCAAAAATCAAATTTTTTTACAATAATAACGTTTCTCCCGGACACGCCAACCACTTGTTAAGAACAATGGTGGGCTTGCTATGGGGAACTGGTACTATTAAGGGGTAAGGGTAAGTAGAATACAGAGGTATCAGAAATGGGAGAACTAAAAGGCCCGGCCCCCAAAGTAAAATATCCACAGTAATAAATGCTTGCTACTAAACCCGGTTAGTCTAGGAATAGATTATTGTACTCCCACACAGGAAAAAGGGATACTCTGTTCAAACTTACTTATTTATTAACCCCTTAACTCCCCCCATACACAATCACACCAATAACAATATAATACTAACTTTACCACACAATCTTACGTTTAACAGCCTTGGTCCACGTAGACAGGATACAAGGTTTTACACTGAAAGCAAGCTAGGGTAAAGCTCTACTATAAAACACTTGAGGTAGTCAGCTTAGGGTAGGGGACCACGTGTTTACACTGGGACCCCCGTTAGCATAACAGGTAAGATAAACACTTAAAAACACTTACTACACCCCAGGTATACTACTCTACACATAGAACAAGGGTATGCCACAACATAACCATAAAAATAGCAAAGAAGACTTAACCAGACGAAGATACAGAAATAAATAAATAAGAGGAAGGAGAGGCACTTCCTTCCACCACAGCCAGCCAGCAGAGAAGGGCGAGCCAGTCTCTCGTCTCCTCCTCCGTGGACTAATGCTGCCGGCAGACTGTTCAACTAATCATACCAGCGCCCGATACAAAGTTTACTCAGGTTTACTTTACAAATGATTAGACAGTATTAGTAAACATAGTTGGTGCCTATTTTATTATTTAATAATCAACCCCAAGCTCAATCTTTAAATACTCTTCGAGAGACAAGACTAGTCTTACGACTGGCAGGGAAGATACGACAAATGCAACTCGCAATGCGTTTTTACTCTATGGTAGCTCAATAAGCTCAAATTTTGACCTCTGGTTTCCCTCTAAAGAACCCAGAGTCGTAACAGCTGCATTCTGATACTCTGCCGACTCAAGTACCTTGCGCAGTACAGGACTTACAGCTTGCATTTCCGACTCTTCGTCGCCTCCAGGACAATTCAGCTCTAGCAGTGATTCCCTCGTTGTCCTAACTACGTGCCTACATTACTTCCTATTGTCCTGGTGCCCGAGCCCATCCGCCCCGGATCTAAGTGCTCCACCAGCGACCCAAGGACGCAACAATCATGCACATTCTTCTCTCCTGCTACATCGAGCTTGTCCACACACTGCCTGCATCTTTTGGTACAACGGACTACGGACTTCCACAACGACCACGTATTTTTTGTTATATTGCTTTCCTCCATTCCCTGGCAGGGGGAGTCCTGTAGCGAGTTAATCTTATACTCGCTCCATTATCTCATTATGTTCATACCATAACTAATTACAGAAGCTACAATCCCTTCCCCAATACTCTCCTCACCTTGTTGGAGGGAGCTGAGGTGTAATCATCATATAACCCAGCGATGGGAGAACAGCAGACCGGTACAATCTCCAGTCAAGAATGTAGTACTCGGCTTGGGCAGTTCTAATCGACCCAAGACGCTACAGCTTCGACACAGAGCAGACAGCAGACTACGACCGCATCGAGCCGCCACGCTCTCACTCCCCGAGTTCAGACACTCACAATTGAGCCGCCACGCTCTCCCACATAGAGCTCCACGACTCCGGCCTCACTCAGCTCTCTGCTCTGCTCCAGGCTTCGTCTCAAACGTCTACGACACTGCTGTACCCAGGACTACTAAATAAATATGAAACTCATTAAACACTGTGTATATAATCTACCCAACAACGTAATACAATCGTACTTTACACAGACATAACTGCCTCTTATATCATATATACCATTATATATACCTCACTTGTTGCAACATATACACACATTAATATAGTGTATTATCCTGCATTATCTTATCAGGTATACACACATTAATATAGTGTATTATCCTGCATTATCTTACAGGTAACTATCCACAGTCTCTACCTAAAGCCTACTAATTCCACTGATGTCAATGAGATAATCCTTTCCCTTAAAACCAAGTCTAGTGCCCTTGATGAGATACCAACTTTAATTTACAAAAAAGCCTCCAGATCTTTAGCCCCTGCTATTGCATTGCTCTTCAACAAGTCACTTGAACTCCGAACCTTTCCAGATATTCTTAAGAAAGCGAGAGTAACCCCTGTCCACAAATGTGGTGATCTCACAGATGTTAACAACTACAGACTTATATCAATCCTGCCTAACTTGTCAAAAATATTTGAAAAACTAATCTACAAGCAGCTTTACTCTTATCTAGCTAAACACAATATACTTAGCTCTTGTCAATATGGCTTCAGACCCAAAAAAGCACTAACGATGCACTTATTAGTATGATTAAATTGTTTCATGCAGCTCTTGATAAAAATGAGTTCTCTGTTGGGTTATTTGTGGACCTGCGTAAGGCTTTTGACACTGTCAACCACCAAAACCTTCTTCTTAAATTACATCATTATGGAGTCAGAGGACACTCACTGCAATACCTCAAATCTTACCTTACTGACAGGCTCCAGTATGTTTCTGTGAGTAATTCAATTTCTCCCACCCTACCCATCAACATTGGTGTTCCTCAGGGCAGCATACTTGGCCCTCTCCTCTTTCTCATCTACATTAATGACCTTCCAAATGCCTCCCAACACCTCAAACCAATTCTATTTGCTGACGACACAACCTTCATTTACTCCAGTCCTGACCCCCTTGCTCTTAATGCCACAGTAAATACTGAGCTAAATAAAGTTCATCTTTGGGTAACTGCCAACAAACTCACCCTTAACATTGACAAAACTTTCTATATTCTGTTTGGCAATAAATCCTCTAATCAAATAAATCTCAAAATAAACAATACCCAAATTTGTAACAAATTAGATGGCAAGTTCCTTGGCGTTCTCATTGACCACAAGCTGAATTTCCAGGGACACATTCTAAATATATCAAAAAAAGTTTCAAAAAGTGTTGGCATTCTTTCTAAGATCAGATATTATGTACCCCGACCTGCCCTGGTGACTCTCTATTACTCCCTCATCTATCCATATCTCAACTATGGTATTTGTGCTTGGGGTTCTATTACCCAAAATCATTTACGTCCTCTAATTACTCAACACAAAGCTGCTATTATGACTATATCCAACTCTGGCCCCAGACATCACTCGGTACCCCTACTCAAATCTCTGAATATGTTAGATATTAAGTCACTGCACATTCTCTCATGTGTATCATACATATATAAAATGCTGAACTGTAATGCCAATCCTGAACTCAAGAGCTTCATTGAAGGTTGTAACAGAACCCATGAGCACCACACCAGAAATAAATACAGTTTTGATATTCCAAGAGTACGACTTAATCAAACTAGAAATGCTCTACAAATCAAGGGACCTAGAATGTGGAATGACTTTCCCAACCATGTTAAAGACTGTACCTCTCTCAACCAGTTTAAGATTAAAACTAAACACTACCTAATAAATTCCCTGTAACCTACCTTACCCCTCTATTGTCAACCCATGTCTGTTATTTTTTTTTTTAATCAACGCTGTTTGTCAACCTTTTGTATTTGTGCTGCTTTTTCAGTCATGTTCCCCCTTTTTTTTATCGTTATTTGTATTTGTTCTCAACACATTTTATTCTTTATGCTCAATTAGTATTAAGTTCTAGATATTAATGTTTTTCCTGCCCAAAACGCATTGTGTAATAGTGGCTTTAGGCATTGTATGTACTAGCTCTATCTATAAATCAATCCATTAATGTAACATCACTTGTATGTATGTACCTTACCTGAATAAACATATTATATTATATTATATTATCTTTAATCAACTGATTTTCAGAGATGCTCATTACAAAATACTCTTAAAAAATGTTTTTAACACAATAAGAGCATTTCATTACAATATATATCCATAATCAACTGTATCAAACCCTATTACAGGTAAATCCAGTAGGCAATTCTACTGTATGTTATCAAACCCTTATTAGAATAATACATCTTGTAGTGATTTTGCAAAAATAGTGCCATTTACTATTTTTTTTTAAATTATTACAAAATTTACCAATTTGGTGCATACGGATAACAAACCAAATTATTACTTTTAATAATTGAGCATCTGTTACATCCAGATTCCAGGGAGGAAAGGAAGGACGATCTTTGGAATCATTTCCTAAGTAGACAGGAAAGCTCATTTATCAAAATACATTAATATTATACATATTTTTATCAGAAAAGAAAAAATATCTCTGAAATTCTGAAATTCGGAAAATCCAGATGACGTCTAATTCTTCACCTGCTACAGAAACAGAAAGAAAACGACACTTATAAAGTGTCTAAAAATCACTCGACTCAACAGCTTGACAGATGTCAAGAGTTAGCTAATCAAGTATCTCTTGATTTAATCATTTTGAATAACAGAATTAAATCTTCAGTTGAAAAATTTGATCAAATCAAAGACCTTTCTGAGACTTATTTAGCAGAAAGAGCAAATGCTGATTTAACCCAAAGGAAACTTCAGGACATCAGAGCTGAAACAGCAATTTACAAAAGTAAAATCCAGGATCAACTAGATCCTTTAATCAAACTTGCATTACTAGCAGTAGCCCAACCAAATGTGAGCACATGCACTCAGTTTGGTACCTCAACTATCCCACATGTAGCAGCCAAGCTCCCAAAGGTACAATTACCATGTTTTGAGGGCAAGGAAGAAGAAAATTTGTATGCCTTCTGGAGATCTTTTGATTATTTAATACTTTTACGACTCTGGGTTCTTTAGATGGAAACCAGAGGTCAAAATTTGAGCTTATTGAGCTACCATATAGTAAACACGCTTCGCGAGCTGCATATGTCGTATCTTCCCTGCCAGTCGTAAGACTATTCTTGTTTCTCAAAGAGTATTTAAAGATTGAGCTTGGGGTTGATTATTAAATAATAAAATAGGCACCAACTATGTTTACTAATACGGTCTAATCAATTGTAAAGTAAACCTGAGTAAACTTAGTATCGGGCACCGGTATGATTAGTTGAACAGTCTGCCAGCAGCATAGCTTTTGGAGAGGGAGACGAGAGACTCGCGCGCCCTTCTCTGCTGGCTGGCTGTGGTGGAAGGAAGTGCCTCTCCTTCTTCTTATTTATTTATTTCTGTGTTTTCGTCTGGTAAGTCATTTTTGCTATTTTTTATGGTTATTTTTTGGCATACCCTTGTTCTATGTGTAGAGTAGTATACCTGGGGTGTAGTAAGTGTTTTAAAGTGTTATTGTACTAGTTATTCCAAAGGGAGTCTCAGTGGAACCACGTGGTCCCCCTACCCTAAGCTGACTCTTCCCCAAGTGTTTTATAGTAGAGCTTTACCCTAGCTTTTTTTCAGTGTAAAACCTTGTATCCTGCCTATGTGGACCAAGGCTCTTAACGTAAGATTGTGTGGTAAAGTTAGTATTATATTGTTATTGGTGTGATTGTGTATGGGGGGTTGTTAAGGGGTTAATAAATAAGTAAGTTTGAACAGAGTATCCCTTTTTCCTGTGTGGGAGTACAATAATCTATCTCTAGATTTACAGGGTGTAGTAGCAAGTATTTATTACTATGGATATTTTATTTTGGGGGCCGGGCCTTTTAGTTCTCCCATATCTTGATACCTCTGTATCCTACTTACCCTTACCCCTTAATAGTACCAGTTCCCCATAGCAAGCCCACCATTTTTCATAACAAATACGCTCTAATGCCTCTCTCACCAAGGCTATTAAATATTTGTATTTACAAGGCCAAATGAGAGGAAATGCATTGCAGATCATTGCTAATTTGTCATGCACAGATGAAGATTATGATCAAGCCATACAATTGTTACATGATAAGTACAGTGGATACTAGTTAGGAAACTTGAAGGCCTACTGGCCACTTCTATCAGTTGAAGGACAAAGTCATCACTTAGCTAAACAGCCCATTGATAATGTCAATCCAAGTATTATCATTCATCTAAGATAACTATAGTAATGCAAGAATATAATCTTGATCACTTAATTTCATGCTTTCACTGGAGTGAAAGCAGCCCCAGAAAATCTGAAGACAATCAAGCATCTCAAAGAGACTTACTTAATAGAAAAGACAAAGCCGAGAAAAAATAAAAAGCAAAATGCTTCATCATATCATGAAAAATGTAGATACACATTATTACAGGCACAATTCATCCTTTAAGGAAATCCTTGGAGGAGTACAAGTGTTACATACTTGTATCAATATCATATCACCAGAAAAAATAACTAAAAGTGAATCTTTGGACAAAAACAAAATGTCCCAACTGCCAGTCAAAAAACAAGGCAACAAAACTCCTCTTCTGCAACAGAATTCCTGTCCCCCTTTTAAATAACAATAACAGGAGGGGGATTCCTGTCCCCCCTTTTGAATAACAGAAGAGTAATGTTGGCTCATATATGCTATATTACCCACAGTTAGCAGAACTGTAGGAAATCAAGCTTCCAAGACAGATAAGACAAAAGGAGCTACAAGTGCTCCAAGATGTTTATTCTGTCAGGAAGCACATTCCAATCAATGCACAGCCTATGAAGATGTAAACTGTGCTAACAGGAGTAATAATCAATCTACATCACAGGCAAAGCCGAAAGAAGATAATTCTTCACCAGCTATACAATTTTATAAGGTACAGGGTGATGGTAATGACTTAGTAGCATAAACAATTACTACAGATACATTACATTCTGCACAGCTGGAACTAATCAATCAAGGAGCTTGCATTCAAACAATAGTACTGGATATTTAACCTTTAACTCCTAATAAATCACTCCATACAGAAACTGTAATAGAATGAAAAAAAAGATGAGAGAAAATTGTAGGTACACTATAATAAAGCACTTAGGTAGCTAAGATTGATTGCAATGAAAGCTTGGATGGGAGTTGACAAAATTTGGTAGGCACAATCAAAGGCTAGCAAATGGCTAGCACATAAAGGAATGGACAGCAATGAACACAATGATAAGTTTGTTTGGGTTAAATACATAAGAATTAGGAGATTGGGTAACACTAGTTACAGAGCAAAAAATAAAGCTCAGTGTAGGAAACTAAGAAGATGAAATTAGTCCTTTTTGGTTTTGTTTTTAAATAAGGCAAAGTTTTACAGTTTTTCAATTCCACTAGGGAGTGAGTTCCATAGACTAGGTCCCTTAATTTGCATAAGGTGTTTACACAGATTAAGTTTTGACCCTGGGGATATCAAAGAGATATTTATTTCTGGTGTGGTGATAATGGGTCTTGAATAAACAAGACTTGAATAAACTTGAATAAACATTTAAATTTTTATTTTTTTAAATGTTCAGGTGCCCCTCGTCTTAGCTTTGCTAATTGAGATTTAAATTGACTGTAAGCCATGTGATAGTTGGTAGGTAAGGTTTTATGGTTGATCTTCCACAGTAACCTTACCAGTACTGTCTATCATGATATTGTACAGTTTAATAAGTATTGAATATTCGTACAGACATCATCAGGACTCGGTTGTTCAGGAATATATTCCTATTGCATCAAGTTCCCACAATCTATGCACAGATTCCAATCCCTCATCCATCAGGTGGGGATATTAGTGGTGACTGTTCTTTACCTAATGAAGTCA
>WNGS01084084.1:0-10298 GCA_020271785.1 Procambarus virginalis
TTGACCATCACGACCGGACAAAGGAGTGATAGCCGAGGCATATGAACCATTCCCCGCCGGCACTCGGATGGTAATCTTGGGCATAGCATTTTATCAAATCACCTCATTTTTTGGGGCAACACGTGAGGAACACAAATGCAAACAAGCCTGAATGGTCCCCAGGACTAGATACAACTGAAAACTCACACCCCAGAAGTGACTCGAACCCATACTCCCAGGAGCAACGCAACTGGTATGTACAGGGACGCCTTAAACCACTTGACCATCACGACCGGACATAAGGAAGTGATAGCCGAGGCTATATGAACCACTTCCCCGCCGGCACTCGGATGGTAATCTTGGGCATAGCATTTTATCAAATCACCTCATTTTTTGGGGCAACACGTGAGGAACACAAATGCAAACAAGCCTGAATGGTCCCCAGGACTAGATACAACTGAAAACTCACACCCCAGAAGTGACTCGAACCCATACTCCCAGGAGCAACGCAACTGGTATGTACAGGGACGCCTTAAACCACTTGACCATCACGACCGGACATAAGGAAGTGATAGCCGAGGCTATATGAACCACTTCCCCGCCGGCACTCGGATGGTAATCTTGGGCATAGCATTTTATCAAATCACCTCATTTTTGGGGCAACACGTGAGGAACACAAATGCAAACAAGCCTGAATGGTCCCCAGGACTAGATACAACTGAAAACTCACACCCCAGAAGTGACTCGAACCCATACTCCCAGGAGCAACGCAACTGGTATGTACAGGGACGCCTTAAACCACTTGACCATCACGACCGGACATAAGGAAGTGATAGCCGAGGCTATATGAACCACTTCCCCGCCGGCACTCGGATGGTAATCTTGGGCATAGCATTTTATCAAATCACCTCATTTTTTGGGGCAACACGTGAGGAACACAAATGCAAACAAGCCTGAATGGTCCCCAGGACTAGATACAACTGAAAACTCACACCCCAGAAGTGACTCGAACCCATACTCCCAGGAGCAACGCAACTGGTATGTACAGGGACGCCTTAAACCACTTGACCATCACGACCGGACATAAGGAAGTGATAGCCGAGGCTATATGAACCACTTCCCGCCGGCACTCGGATGGTAATCTTGGGCATAGCATTTTATCAAATCACCTCATTTTTTGGGGCAACACGTGAGGAACACAAATGCAAACAAGCCTGAATGGTCCCCAGGACTAGATACAACTGAAAACTCACACCCCAGAAGTGACTCGAACCCATACTCCCAGGAGCAACGCAACTGGTATGTACAGGGACGCCTTAAACCACTTGACCATCACGACCGGACATAAGGAAGTGATAGCCGAGGCTATATGAACCACTTCCCCGCCGGCACTCGGATGGTAATCTTGGGCATAGCATTTTATCAAATCACCTCATTTTTTGGGGCAACACGTGAGGAACACAAATGCAAACAAGCCTGAATGGTCCCCAGGACTAGATACAACTGAAAACTCACACCCCAGAAGTGACTCGAACCCATACTCCCAGGAGCAACGCAACTGGTATGTACAGGGACGCCTTAAACCACTTGACCATCACGACCGGACATAAGGAAGTGATAGCCGAGGCTATATGAACCACTTCCCCGCCGGCACTCGGATGGTAATCTTGGGCATAGCATTTTATCAAATCACCTCATTTTTTGGGGCAACACGTGAGGAACACAAATGCAAACAAGCCTGAATGGTCCCCAGGACTAGATACAACTGAAAACTCACACCCCAGAAGTGACTCGAACCCATACTCCCAGGAGCAACGCAACTGGTATGTACAGGGACGCCTTAAACCACTTGACCATCACGACCGGACATAAGGAAGTGATAGCCGAGGCTATATGAACCACTTCCCCGCCGGCACTCGGATGGTAATCTTGGGCATAGCATTTTATCAAATCACCTCATTTTTTGGGGCAACACGTGAGGAACACAAATGCAAACAAGCCTGAATGGTCCCCAGGACTAGATACAACTGAAAACTCACACCCCAGAAGTGACTCGAACCCATACTCCCAGGAGCAACGCAACTGGTATGTACAGGGACGCCTTAAACCACTTGACCATCACGACCGGACATAAGGAAGTGATAGCCGAGGCTATATGAACCACTTCCCCGCCGGCACTCGGATGGTAATCTTGGGCATAGCATTTTATCAAATCACCTCATTTTTGGGGCAACACGTGAGGAACACAAATGCAAACAAGCCTGAATGGTCCCCAGGACTAGATACAACTGAAAACTCACACCCCAGAAGTGACTCGAACCCATACTCCCAGGAGCAACGCAACTGGTATGTACAATACAACTGGTATTGTTGCCCCCAAAAATGAGGTGATTTGATAAAATGCTATGCCCAAGATTACCATCCGAGTGCCGGCGGGGAAGTGGTTCATATAGCCTCGGCTATCACTTCATTATGTCCGGTCGTGATGGTCAAGTGGTTTAAGGCGTCCCTGTACATACCAGTTGCGTTGCTCCTGGGAGTATGGGGTTCGAGTCACTTCTGGGGTGTGATTTTTCAGTTGTATCTAGTCCTGGGGACCATTCAGGCTTGTTTGCATTTGTGTTCCTCACGTGCTGCCCCAAAAAATGAGGTGATTTGATAAAATGCTATGCCCAAGATTACCATCCGGGTGCCGGCGGGGAAGTGGTTCATATAGCCTCGGCTATCACTTCCTTATGTCCGGTCGTGATGGTCAAGTGGTTTAAGGTGTCCCTGTACATACCAGTTGCGTTGCTCCTGGGAGTATGGGTTCAAGTCACTTCTGGGGTGTGAGTTTTCAGTTGTATCTAGTCCTGGGGACCATTCAGGCTTGTTTGCATTTGTGTTCCTCACGTGTTGCCCCAAAAAATGAGGTGATTTGATAAAATGCTATGCCCAAGATTGCCATCCGAGTGCCGGCGGGGAAGTGGTTCATATACCCTCGGCTATCACTTCCTTATGTCCGGTCGTGATGGTCAAGTTGTTTAAGGCGTCCCTGTACATACCAGTTGCGTTGCTCCTGGGAGTATGGGTTCGAGTCACTTCTGGGGTGTGAGTTTTCAGTTTTCAGTTTTCAGGGACCCATAGCCTCGGAGAAGAAAATAAAGAGTACTCAGAGAAGACCTTGTGGATCCTCACTGAACACTTTGATATTTTCTTCTCCTACCACCCCTATTCTTTTGGTACGTGTGTATACTTATCTAACTTTATTTGAAAATGTCATTACACAAAAAAGTTACAATATTGATTACATGCAGGGTACAAGGCTGCTTGTCACAAGTTGAAAAGCTCCTCCAGCTCCTCAGATGGCGGTCAGGAACCATGGATGCAGTGAGCATTTCCTCTCTGGATTGCCACACTGAGGCGCTGAAAAAGATAACTGGCAGCTCTAGGGTCTCTAGTTGTTTCGATTAGCTTAGACCCCAACTCCTTCAAAAAGCTAGCAGCACTTTTACCCCAGGCACCAAGTGTCTCTGAGGAAATGGGGACAAAATTGTAGTGGTGCTCAAGGTCTCTGTATTTACGTGACTTGGCCGCTTCCCGGTGATTGGCAGCTCCTCCTGCTTGAGTAGCACTAAAGTCAACATAGGGATTGGCTAAAGTTGAGACGCAAGTGTAGTCCCACACCAACTGTCTACCATTCTTCCAGGGGTTCACCGTGATTCCATCTGGCCTCCCGACAGGCTCATTAGAGTTGCGGGACATTAGGTAGCGGGGCTCTCTCTCTGCTGGACAGCCGGCTGTGGTAAGGCTTCTCTTAATAATGTCATTGACCTCGCCGTGTCTTGCATGCCATCCTCCTGTCCTTTGGCAGAGAAGTCCATGCCGTCCGTACCTGTCGCCTCTGCCTCGCCGCAAATACACCTGTATTCGGTGTGGATTGGGGCAGCGAGACGGAGAGCCACGGCAATTCGGAGGGCCTGCGGTGTGAGACGGGTGCCGGTTGCTGACATTGGGATTGCTAATAGGAAATCACCTGCATGGGGAGCTGCTACTGCTCTAAGTCGGGCAGTGTCATGTGGTGTTGTCGCAGCTTCTAGCAAAGTCGCAGCTTCTTGGTCGGCAATGGGGCGAACCCAGCTGGATTGCTTATGGGCTTCAGAAGGCAGTGGTTGGGGTGCTGGTCCTGCGAGAGAGACCCATTTGGTTGTGCAGTCTGTGAAGCTGGGATCATGTACCCCTGCCTGTTGAACTAGGTGCTCAGGTAGGATTTCCTTCACCAAGTTCATCAATATATATATATATATATATATATATATATATATATATATATATATATATATATATATATATATATATATATATATATATATATATATATATAAATGCTCATAGAATGCTACATACGGTTGCTAAACATTTCAAGTGCACTGAATGTGGGGAAAAGATTCAGAAAGAGCAGAGTGGCCTGCGGGCCGCTCCAAGCAACAGCCTGGTGGACCAACCTCCACCAGGCCCAAAGCCAAAAGTGGTCTACTGGGACCAGGGATTAAATGCTACCAGCTAGGTCAAAGGAAGTTTAGGACTACAGTGTATAGCAAAATACCTGCTATGGGACCTGGGAGCAAATGCTACCAGCTAGGACAAAAGAAGTTTAGGACTACAGTGTATAGCAAAATACCTGCTATGGGACCTGGGAGCAAATGCTACCAGCTAGGACAAAGGAAGTTTAGGACTACAGTGTATAGCAAATACCTGCTATGGGACCTGGGAGCAAATGCTACCAGCTAGGACAAAGGAAGTTTAGGACTACAGTGTATAGCAAAATATAGTTAAATGTATTAAATTTAATTAATGTAATGTACAATTTTTAATTAATGTTAATTAATGTTCATTTATAATTAATGTAATGCACAAAATTATTTAATGTACCATAGCAAATATTTATTTATTTTTTTATTTATTTATTTATTTATTTATTTATATACAAGAAGGTACATTGGGTTTGTGAGAATACACAGCATAGTATTTACAATCTTATAAAGCCACTAGCTCTGACTGATTACATTGACAGCTTGATTGGTAATTTAAACAAGAATAATAGGCACCATACAGAAGATTGATAGCACATATAAGAAGCCCACCACACACTACTGTTATTATCTCACTTTACAACCTCCACCACACACTACCACCACACATTACAACCTCCACCACACACTACCACCACCACCTCACACTACAACTACCACCACCACACATTACAACCTCCACCACACACTACCACCACCACCTCACACTACAACCACCACCACACATTACAACCTCCACCATTACATATAACAACCACCACCACACATTACAACCACCACCACACACTACAACCTCGACCACACACTACAACCCCCCTCCACACACTACAACCACCTCCACACACTACCACCTCCATAACACACTACAACCACCACCACACACTACAACCACCTCCACACACTACAACCACCTCCACTACCACCATCACCACACATTACAACCACAACCACATACTACCACAACCACCACACACTACAACACACCACCACACACTACAATCACCACCACACACTACAATCACCACCACACACTAACAACCAATATTACACAATACAACCACCACCACCACAAACTATAGACCAATATCAAACCTATACCCATACTATCAAAACACAGTCTCCAACACCGGACCACGCCATCACATTTAAACCACCACCAAGCCCACAAATACATCAACATCAACCAGCATTACACCGTCTAACATACTCTGTCAGATGTAACAGCTAAATTTGTGAATTCAAGATCAATTCTATTGTATAACACAGTGTTAGTACGAGAAAAATGTTACTTACATTCGAAGCCGTGTTTTAAAATGGCGGGAATCTTTTTGTGCTGCGGCTCCACACTGTGTGTTCGTTTGCGCATACAATTGCTGCTCTCAGCAATTGGCATATTTTCGGTATAAAAAGTCGTAATTTCAAACTGCGAATAAGTGCAGAGAGCCAGAATTTGGCTCCATAATATGGCTCAATCGTCGAATTGGAATGTTTCGGATATTTTGAAAACTGCTGTGGGGGTTTGGGCAGAACATGACCCATCGACGCTTTCAGTAATTGGCATATTTTCGGTATAAAAATTCGTAATTTCAAACTGCGAATACGTGCAGAGAGCCAGAATTTGGCTCCAAAATATGGCTCAAGCGTCGAATTTGGGATGTTTGGGATATTTTGAAAAGTGCAGGGAGGGTTTGGGCTAAATGTGATCCATCGCCGCTTTCAGTAATTGGTATATTTTCGGTATAAAATATCGTAATTTCAAACTGCGAGTACGCGCAGAGAGCCAGAATTTGGCTCAAAAATATGGCTCAAGAGTCGAATTTGGGAATTTTGTGATTTATTTTAAAACTGCAGGGGGGGTTTGATAAATTGTGACCCATCGCCGCTCTCAGTAATTGGCATATTTTCGGTATAAAAAGTCGTAATTTCAAACTGCGAATATGTGCAGAGAGCAAGAATTTGGCTCCCAAATATGACTCAAGCTTCGAATTTGGGATGTTTAGGATATTTTGAAAACTGCAGGGTGGGTTTGGGCAAAATGTGACCCATCGCCGCTCTCAGTAATTTGTATATTTTCGATATAAAATTCGTAATTTCAAACTGCGAATAAGTGCAGAGAGCCAGAATTTGTCTCCAAAATATGGCTCAAGGTCGAATTGGGAAGTTTGGGATATTTTGAAAACTGCAAGGGGGTTTGGGCAAAATGTGACCCATCGCCGCTCTCAGTAATTGGCATATTTTCGGTATAAAAAGTCGTAATTTCAAACTGCGAATAAGTGCAGAGAGCCAGAATTTGGCTCCAAAATATGGCTCAAAAGTCGAATTTTGGATGTTTGTGTTATATTTTCAAACTGCAGGGGAGTTTGAGCAAAATCTGACCCATCGGCGCTCTCAGTAATTGGCTTATTTTCGGTATAAAAATTCATAATTTCAAACTGCGAATACGTGCAGAGAGCCAGAATTTGGCTCCAAAATATGGCTCAAGGGTCGAATTTGGGATGTTTGGGATATTTTGAAAACTGCAAGGGGGTTTGGGCAAAATGTGACCCATCGCCGCTATCAGTAATTGGCATATTTTCAGTATAAAAAGTCGTAATTTCAAACTGCGAATAAGTGCCGAGAGCCAGAGTTTAGCTCCAAAATATGGATCAAACGTCGAATTTGAAATGTTTGGAATATTTTGAAAACTGCAGGGAGGGTTTGGGCAAAATGCGATCCTTCGCTGCTTTCAGTAATTAGCATATTTTGGTATAAAAAGTCGTAATTTCAAAAGCGAATACGCGCTGAGAGCCAGAATTTGGCTCCAAAATATGGCTCAAGCGTCGCATTTGGGATGTTTGGGATATTTTAAAAACTGCAGGGAGGGTTTGGGCTAAATGTGACCCATCACCGCTTTCAGTAATTGGCATATTTTCGCATTAAAAATCTTAATTTAAAATTGCGAGTACGTACAGAGAACCAGAATTTGGCTCCAAAATATGGCTCAATGGTCAAATTTGGATGTTTGTGATATATTTTAAAACTGCGGGGGGGGGGGGGTTGAGCAAAATCTGACCCATCACCGTTCTCAGTAATTGCCATATTTTCGGTATAAAAAGTCGTAATTTCAAAGTGCGAATACGTGCAGAGAGCCAGAATTTGGCTCCAAACCATAGCTCAGGGGTCGAATTTGGGTAGTTTGTGATGTATTTAAAACTGCAGTTTTTTTTCAAAATGTGACCCATCGTCGCTCTCAGTAATTGGCATATTTTCGGTATAAAAATTCGTAATTTCAAACTGCGAATATGTGCAGAGAGCCAGAATTTGGCTCTCAAACATGGCTCAATCTTCGAATTTTGGATGTTTGGGATATTTTGAAAACTTCAGGGTGGGTTTGGGCAAAATGTGACCCATCGCCGCGCTCAGTAATTGGTCTATTTTCGGTTTAAAATTCGTTATTTCAAAATGCGAATACGTGCAGAGAGCCAGAATATGGCTCCAAAATATTGCTGATGCGTCAAATTTGGGATGTTTGGGATATTTTGAAAACTGCAGGGAGGGTTTGGAAAAAATGTGATCCATCGCCGTTTTCAGTAATTGGCATATTTTCGGTATAAAAAGTCGTAATTTCAAACTGCGAATACGTGCAGAGAGCCAGAATTTGGCTCCAAAATATGGTTCAAGCGTCGCATTTGGGATGTTTGGGATATTTTGAAAACTGCAGGGAGGGTTTGGGCTAAATATGATCCATCGCCGCTTTCAGTAATTGGCATATTTTCGGTATAAAAAGTCGTAATTTCAAACTGCGAATATGTGCAGAGAGCCAGAATTTGGGTCCCAAATATGGCTCAAGCTACGAATTTGGGATGTTTAGGATATTTTGAAAACTGCAAGGGGGTTTGGGCAAAATGTGACCCATCGCCGCTCTCAGTAATTGGCATATTTTCGGTATAAAAAGTCGTAATATCAAACTGCGAATAAGTGCAGAGAGCCAGAATTTTGCTCCAAAATATGGATCAAGCGTCGAATTTGAAATGGTTGGAATATTTTGAAAACTGCAGGGAGGGTTTGGGCAAAATGCGATCCCTCGCAGCTTTCAGTAATTAGCATATTTTCGGTATGAAAATTCGTAATTTCAAACTGCGAATACGTGCTGAGAGCCAGAATTTGACTCCAAAATATGGCTCAAGGGTCGAATTTGGGATGTTTGGGATATTTTGAAAACTGGAGGGAGGTTTGGGCTAAATATGATCCGTCGCCGCTACAGTAATTGGGATATTTTCGTATAAAAAGTCGTAATTTCAAACTGCGAATACGTGCAGAGAGCCAGAATTTGGCTCCAAAACATGGCTTAAGGGTCGAATTTGGGATGTTGTGAGATATTTAAAACTGCAGGGGCGTTTGGGCAAAATGTGACCCATCGTCGCTCTCAGTAATTGGCATATTTTCGGTATAAAAATTCGTAATTTCAAACTGCGAATATGTGCAGAGAGCCAGAATTGGCTCTCAAACATGGCTCAATCTTCGAATTTTGGATGTTTGGTATATTTTGAAACTTCAGGGTGGGTTTGGGCAAAATGTGACCCATCGCCACGCTCTCTAATTGGTCTATTTTCTCCATGCACGTATTCGCAGTGTGAAATACGAACTTTTGATACCGAAAGTATGCCATACTCTGAGAGCGATGATGGCCAATATTTTCGACCCCCGAAATCCCCCCTGCAGGTTTTAAAATATATCACAAACTTCCCCAAATTCAACCTCTTATGAACATTGTTTGGAGCCAAAGCTGGCTCTATGCACGTATTCGCAGTTTTGTGAAATTACGACTTTTTATGACCGAAAATATGCCCATTGACTGAGAAGCACTGGTGATGGGTCACATTTTCTCCCAAACCCCCTGCAGTTTTAAAATATCTCACAAAACATACCAAATTCGACCCGTGAGCAATATTTGTTGAGCGTAAATCTGGCTCTCTGCGCTGTATTCGACAGTTTGAAAGTAGGATTTATTAGTACCGAAAATATTAGCTATAAATATCCTGGAAAGCGGCGCTGAAAGATCCACACTTAGGACCCAACACCATCCACCTTTCAGTTTCAAGAACTATCCCAGAAAAACATACCCAAATTCGACCCTTAGGCCATTTTTTGGAGCCAATTACTGGCTCTGCACGTGATTCGCAGTTTGAAATTGTGCAGCATTATTTATACCGAAAATGTGCCAATTACGGAGAGCAGCGATGGGTCACATTTGCCCAAACTCACCCTGCAAGTTTTCAAAATATCCCAAACATCCCAAATTCGTAGCTTGAGCCATATTTGGGACCCCAAATGCTCGCTCTTTTCACATATTCGCAGTTTAAATCTACGACTTTTATACCGAAAATATGCCAATTACTGAAAGCGGCCGATGGTCATAGTAACGCTCCAAAGCCCTCCTCTGTAGTTTCAGAAATATCCCAAAGACATTCCCACAATCGTCGCACTTTGAACCATATTTTGGAGCCAAATTCTGGCACTCTGCACGTATTCGCATGTTTGAAATACGAAGTTTTATACCGCAAAAATGCCATGCAGAAAATTACGTATAAATACCGGCGAGTGGGACTCAACATTTTTACCGAAAACCCTCCCTGCATATTTTTAAATATCCCAAACATTTCAAATTCGACGCTATCAGCAAATATGTATTGGACCCATATTCCTAGCTCTCATGAGGAGCAGCGTATGATCGCATTTTGTAAGTAACGTAATTTTAAAACCGAAATC
>WNGS01084089.1:0-29071 GCA_020271785.1 Procambarus virginalis
TGTAAAACCTTGTATCCTGTCTAGGTGGACCAAGCTTTTAAACGTAAGATTGTGTGGTAAGTTAGTATTAAATTGTATTGGTGTGATTGTGTATGGGGGGGTAAGGGGTTAATAAATAAGTAAGTTTGAACAGAGTATCCCTTATTCCTGTGTGGGAGTACAATAATCATTTCCTAGACTAACCGGGTTTAGTAGCAAGCATTTATACTGTGGATATATTATTTTGGGGGCCGGGCCTTTTGATTCTCCCATATCTTGATACCTCTATTCTACTTACCCTTACCCCTTAATAGTACCAGTTTCCCCATAGCAACCACAATTTTTTTTATAACAAGTGGTTGCCAGTCCGGGAAGAACTGTATTATTGTAAAAAATTAGATCTTTGAATGCCAAAACTAAAAAATTCTTGTTTCCGCAGAACGGTTGTGTGCTAGCCTAGGGTCCAGCTCACCTGGCGTAGGACATTCATTGCACTGACTGGACACCCAACTGGATCTCTTCACGATTAAGGTTAGTGTGGCCTTGTGTTAGGGGCCGTGCAAATTTTGTTTTTTTTTTTTCCAATTTAATTTTAAATTTTCTGTGGCTAGGAGCTAAAATTTTTAGTGATGTCTCTGACATGCAGAGACTGGCAGAGGAGCCTTCATTGGGGGAAATAAGAAACTTACCAAGTCTAATTTAGTATTGTTAGGCAAGGAATTTGGTCTAGAATTAAATGCCGCAAATAAAAAGTGGATCTTGTTGAATGAAATACTACAACATTGTATCGATGAAGGACTATTGGCAGAGGATACTCCTTTATGCCAGCCTAGCCAAACAGAAAGTGCAGCTCATACAGAGAGAGAGTTAGCTCTAGAGTTAGCAAGAATAAAATTAGAGGAGCAAAGACTCAAAACCGAGGAGGCTAGAATTAGAGCGACTGCCCCTAGACCTCCACCTACCGGGGATTCAAACCCCAGGCATTATGAGAAGAAGCATAACTTGCCTGAATTTTCAGAGTCGGATCCTGAAAGGTTTTTCAACCATTTTCAGAGATTGGCCCTGTCCATGACCTGGCCAAGGAAGAGTGGGTGAAAATCCTACAGGGAGACTCAGGGGTAAAGCCCAAGATATTTTTATTAATATGCCTGACGACGAGTGTTTTGATATGATAAAGTCAGGGAACGAATTTTGAGGGCATATGAAATTACTCCTGAAGCTCACCGCCAAGCTTATCGCAACCTTAGGCCTACACACAACCAACCGTTCACGGAATTCGCGACTGATCAAAGTAGGCTGTTTGATAAATGGATTCGCTCGGCTAAAGCCGAAACATTCGAGGCATTAAAAGACCTAGTTTTAAAGGAACAATTTATAGATAGTATGCCAGACATGGTAGCTCAGTATTTAAGAGGAAGGGTAGAGTTAAATTCTAAAATAGGGGATTTGGCCAAGATGGCAGAAACTACCAGTTGGCGGGCAAAAGGCCCAATAAAAATAATTTTACCCCACAGAGTAGCAAAACTTATACCCACAGCCAGTCCAGACCAGCTCATTCTAAACCTTTACCTAATGCACCTTCTGTTTCAGACATAACTAACCCTGTTAAATTGTTTAGCCCCACGACACTCAAGAGTGAACCGAAGGGTAATTCGGTTAGTAATGTCTCTTCTCCCCGACGTTTTTGTGGTCATTGTAAAAGTTCAACCCACCATATTAGCCGTTGTTGGCAACTGTACCCGGAAAAAAGACCCAATGCTCTCGTTGTGACACAGGGCTTGAGGCCTTCTGAAGGGTTAGGGAGTAAGACTTCCAACCCACAGTGGTTGGACCTGCTTACCCCATTCTTATCGAAAGGGAGACTACTTTTGTCTGAGGGTTCTTCCTGGAGGGACGTGGTGATCTTCCGAGACACCGGTGCCATCCAGACTTTAATTTTAGAGAGTGCTTTGCAAGGTGCCAATACTCTCGACACTGGAGAGGTGGTACTGGTCGAGGGTGTCACTAGTGATACTCGAGCAGTACCCCTCCGTAAGGTTACCCTGGAATCTGATTTCCACAAGGGTATTTGTACAGTCGGAGTCACTTCGTACCTACCTTTCCCTAATGTTGATGTAATATTGGGTAATGATTTAGCGGGGATAAGGTAGGGGACTCCAGACTGCCTGTTATGTTGCCTACCCCAAAGGTTTGCCTGGATTCACCCACCGCAGAGGATAATGTTGTGTACCCTGCGTGCGTGGTGACTAGGTCTATGGGACTTAAATGTAAGGGCAGCCCTGTGCTTGCCAAGGTGGTAAATCCCAAGGACACGAGGGACCTTCCGAGTGGTGAAAGCCCAGTGGACCTTGCGGACACATTCATGGCCCGACTCGATGACGGGCCGAGGACATTGTGGAGAGCCTGCCACCCCGCCTACCGAGAGTAGTGGGGAGGTGGAGGAGAACACTGTTGAGCCTCGGCCAATGGCATCTGACCAAGGCCTGGATGCCTCCTTGAGTGAGTTACAAAAAGCTGACCCCAGTCTTGCAGATTGTCACGAGACAGCCGTCTCTAGGGAGGAAATTGTAGACGCAGCAACTGGGTACTACTACAATGATCGGATTTTGATGAGAAAATGGAGACCAGAGTGCTCCCTTGTCAAATGAGTGGGAGGTAGTCCACCAGGTTATGTTGCCGACCTGCTATAGAGAAAGAGTTTTGTCAGCTGCCCATGATGATCCTATGGGGGGACATCAAGGCATTAATATTACGTATCACAAAATCTGCAAGTACTTTTTTCTGGCCCAAGCTGAAAAGCGATGTGGCAAAATTTTGTAATGCATGTATTGCATGTCAACTTGTTGGGAAACCAAACCAGACTCCACCTAAAGCTCCTCTTAAGCCTATTGTCGTGCCGGAGGAACCATTTTCTCATGTGGTAATGGACTGTGTTGGTCCATTACCTAGAACTAAGTCTGGTAATATTTATCTAATTACGATGATGTGTATCACGACTCGTTACCCAGAGGCTTTTGCTGTAAGGAACATCCGAGCAAAGACTGTTGTTGCTCGTATGTTGCAATTTTTTTCCACTTTTGGACTGCCTCGGGTTGTGCAGACTGACAATGGTACTAACTTTAAGTCTGATATTTTTGAACAATTTTGTAAGGACCATGGAATAACTCATAAGGTTTCCAGCCCATACCATCCACAGAGTCAGGGGGTCATTGAAAGGTTCCATCTAACTCTGAAGCAGATGTTGAAGACATCGTGCGAGAGTTCCCATACCTTCTGGGACGAGAACTTGCCGTATGTTTTGTTTGCTGCTAGGGAGGGGTTGCAAAGTTCACTGGGTTGTTCTCCTTTTGAGTTAGTCTTTGGCCATAAAGTTCGTGGACCCTTGCAAATGTTACAGGAGAATCTGTTAGGGAACGTAACGTTAACCGAAGGTTCGGCTTTCTTTGCGCAACACCACCAGAGACTCAAGGACTGCAAGGCTGCGGCACTAAAGTATCTTGGGAAGGCCCAAGAGAATATGAAAGAACGGAACGATGCCAAGGCTAAGTTGCGGGTATTTCAGCCCGGTGACCCTGTCCTGGTACTAAAGCCTCGACTGGGGAGCACTATGTCCCACAAGTACGAGGGCCCCTACATTGTGACAGAGAAGACTGGGGACCTCACGTACAAAGTAAGACACTCTGATAAGCGTAAACAGGTAATGCTCGTACACGTGAATCGGCTGAAGAAGTTCCAGGGCCCCAGGCCCATTGCACTAACCAATGTTTCCATTTCCAGTGAGGGAGGGGATGATTGTTCTGGGGACCCAACTAATCTCATTCTCAATAATTCTAGTTCTGTGAATGCTGTGGAGGAGGGACTGTCCCATTTGCAGATGTCCCAACGTGACGAGGTGCAGTCGTTGCTTGACGAATTCTCCAGTCTGTTCGGGGAGGTCCCGACCCAGACTGATGCCATTTACCATGATGTCGAGTTGACGGACTACACCCCCATTCGCCTTCAACCCTATCGGATGAGTCCGGAAAAGAAGGCCATCGTCCGTAAGGAGGTCGACTTCTTGCTCCAGCACGGCCTCATCAGGCCGAGCCAGGGCTCTTGGTGCTCGCCCTGCCTTTTGGTCCCAAACCAGATGGCTCCTGGCGATTATGCACCGATTATCGGCAGCTCAACAAGGTGACCATAGTGGACGCCTATCCGTTGCCACGTCTCGAGGACTGTATCGACGAAATCGGGAACGCCACGTACGTATCGAAATTCGATCTATCGAGAGGGTACTATCAAATCCCTCTCACTGAACGTGCTAAACAACTAACGGCGTTTGTGACCCCCGAGGGGTGTTTGAGTATCAAGTGTTACCATTCGGCTTGCGTAATGCCCCTGCCACGTTCCAGAGGCTAATGAACTCTTTGCTCGCTAATGTGCCAAATTGTCGGGCGTATTTAGATGATATTGTGCTCTTTGATATTAATTGGGCTGACCACATAGCTAGGTTACGCCAGTTGTTCACAGTGTTGAAACATGCAAATCTAACCTTAAATGCTAAAAAGTGTCATTTTGGCCAAGGCACAGTGACGTACCTCGGTTATGAAGTGGGCCAAGGAAAAGTGTTACCTCGACAAGACAAAATTAGTGCTATTCTGGACTATCCAGTGCTCAGGTCTAAAAAGGACATTCAACGATTTATCGGTATGTGTGCGTACTACCGACGCTTTTGTCAGAACTTTTCCAGTGTGGCCACTCCTCTCACAGATTTGTTGCGGAAGGCCGTTAAATTTAAGTGGTCATCGGACTGTGCAGAGGCATTTAAAAACTTGAAATTGATCTTAGCTTCCGCCCCAGTGCTTGCTAGTCCAAGGTTCGACCGTCCGTTTAAAATTCAAGTTGACGCGTCTGACTCGGGTGCTGGTGCAGTGTTGTTGCAAACTGGGGATGATAAAGTGGAACACCCAGTATATTATTACTCTGTGAAATTTGACAAGGCGCAGCGCAATTATTCGGTGATAGAAAAAGAGGCGTTGGCGCTTGTGCTAACTTGCAAAAAGTTCGAAGTGTACCTCACAGGTAATATAGTGGAAGTGTACACGGACCATAACCCATTAGTTTTCATGAATCAGATGAAGCAGAAAAATAAGCGCATCCTCAGGTGGGCATTGTACCTACAGGACTTTAATCTATCTATTATCCACCTACCGGCCGGCTCAACGTGATAGCCGACGCTCTGTCCCGCTTGCCTGAGTAACATTCATCTGAGCCGCAGGAAGCCATACCAAATGTCATGCTTTAGTTATTTTTTTTTTAGGTTCTCCTGTGACATTAAATATCCCGTGTCCAATTTATTTACTTCCTTTTTTTTTTTTTTTGTTTGGTGTATGTTTTTCTTTCAGAGAATTCCCTTGTAATTTTTTTTTACAGAGAAATTGTTGTTTGGTTGATTTCTATTATGTCATGGATGTCCATTTTATTCTGTATACTCTTACAAAAAAATATGACTACTATTCTAGTAGTCACATTTTTTTTTTCTCTGAAGGGGGGAGGAGTGTTACGACTCTGGGTTCTTTAGATGGAAACCAGAGGTCAAAATTGAGCTTATAACGACAATATGGCAGGGCACGCATAGAGAGATGTAGCTGTTTGTAATCATCCCTGCCAGAAGTACGATTATTTGTGTGGCTCACAAAGCATTTAGACTCTTAAACTTGTTGGGATTAAGTAACATTGTTATAAGTTTAACTACCCGTAGAATGAGGAAAGTAGCATATGAGGCATAAGGGGAAGATGTTTAATGTGTATAGCTGTATGATCAATTGGCTCTTCCCGGCACCACACGCATGCTGCAGGGAGACCTCTTCTCTGCTGACTGCTGTGCTGTTCGGACGCGCTCTCCTCCTTCCTCTTAATTCTTTATTTCTGTGACTTAGTTGGTTAAGTACTCCATTACTCATTTGTATATGTCTGGCATACCTATCGTTATATGTGTAGAGTAGTATACCTGGGGTGTAGTAAGTGTTATTTAAGTTTTATATTACCTGTTATGCTAACGGGGTCCCAGTGTACCACGTGGTCCCCTACCCTAAGCTGACTCTAGTGTGTTATAGTAGAGCTTTACCCTAGCTTGCTTTCAGTGTAAAACCTTGTATCCTGTCTAGGTGGACCAAGGCTTTTAACGTAAGATTGTGTGGTAAAGTTAGTATTAAATTGTTATTGGTGTGATTGTGTATGGGGGTGTTAAGGGGTTAATAAATAAGTAAGTTTGAACAGAGTATCCCTTATTCCTGTGTGGGAGTACAATAATCTTTCCTAGACTAACCGGGTTTAGTAGCAAGCATTTATTACTGTGGATATATTTATTTTGGGGGCCGGGCCTTTTGATTCTCCCATATCTTGATACCTCTATTCTACTTACCCTTACCCCTTAATAGTACCAGTTTCCCCATAGCAACCCCACAATTTTTATAAACAAATTACCAGGAACCTTGCTTCTCACGGCATCCGATAAAGATCCCCATGAAAGCTTATATTTGCCTCTTCACATGTGCTACCACACGAGGCGTACATTTAGAAGTGACTTCTGACATGAGTGCTGAAGCCTTCATCCAAGCTTTTCGTAGATTTGCAGCTCGCAATCCTGTCCCAAGCTCATGATATCTGATAATGGCTCAAATTTGTGGCAGGAGAAGCCTGCTTACGAGAGATATGGAATCATCCAGAAGTGCAGTCTGTCATGCAGAGACGACAATGCCACTGGAAATTTATTGCTCCCAGAGCCCCCTGGCAAGGTGGGTTCTACGAACGAATGATAGGGACTGTCAAGAAGTGTTTAAGGAAGACCTTGCATCGACAGAAAATTAGTTACTCAGAACTCCAAACACTCGTCGTGGAAATTGAGGCGCGAGTCAACAATCGCCCATTAACTTATCTATCAGATGATTTCTCACAGAGAGAGCCTTTGAGTCCCTCGCATTTAATACATGGAGGCCTGCTGAGCCCTCTGATACCTTTGGCAGAAGAGGACCCCGTCGATCCTTCCTATGTAACCAGGAGTGACTTAGTACAAAGTTACCAACATCTCTCTAGAGTAATTGAAAGGTGGAATGAGGTGTGGACTCGAGAGTACCTCACCGCTCTACGAGAGTACCACTATGGAGCTTCGAGCCCCTATAATAAAGTACAGCTTAAACCAGGAGACCTAGTATTAGTTGACAGTGATGGACCAAGGTCAGAATGGCCTATAGGCAAAATTGTTGCAATCCACCCAGATCGCCAAGGTATCCTGAGAGTAGTACGAGTTTTGTGCAAAGGCACTACTACTCTAAAGACATTAGAGAAGTTGGTACCTCTCGAATTAGCAGAACGAGAGTGTTTATCAGAACCAGCTTCAACAGTTTCCGAGGACAACAATTCTGATCCACCGAGCACTCGCCCCACTAGAGCAGCTGCTCAACAATGTAAAAGGAAACTACAAGCCTATTATAGCTCTGACTAAGAGCAAATAATTTTTCATCCAATTTGAGTGATCATGATGATACTGTGTTGTGATGTCTAGTAACCAATCAGCTACAGTCACAATGACCCAGACATTCACCTCACAGTAGAGTCTCAGTTACTTGAATTGTATGATTCAATCATTAACTTGTGTAAACTATTAATTATGACATTAATTTTCATGTCTTAAATTCTTGTATGTCCTTGACATTTACGGGACATCCGTTGTGTGTGTACTAACATACTAACATACTAACCTACTAACTTCGGGATAGGTACGTCAGTACTCAACATGGCACTGCGACCCGAGTTTTCTCCCCCCGAGTTATGTTGGAAATTTCCAACACTTATCATCCATTATTATATTATGATAAATTACTATTAACTTACATTTGCAGTAGCTCTTAACACCACTAACCGTAGTGTTAATATAAATTAATCTGAGCATATTGCTGATAATATTACTCCTGATAATGTAAATCAAGAGTTATTAATTGAAATTATTCAGTAACAGTTTTTATTCTGTTACGTTCGAATGCTCTGGAGAAGTATAAATATATCTCCATTTCTCGCTAGAGATTATTTATCGAGATATTATAATTATTAATTCCCTATAATTTCAACCCAGTTCATATTATCGCATTTTCATCCATAATTGCGCGGGAAAGAATAATTTGTGTTTAATAATTTCCGTGGTGAATGCGAGAGCTGGGAGAGGGAGGGCGGAGACGCCATTATTACAACAACAACAAGGCACGCGTCAGCGTGGTGGAGCACATGGCATTAATTGAAAATTCTTGTCGATAAGAATTACGTCGACACTCAGTTAATAAGTGGAATTTACTTGCCAGTGTTCTCTAGTGCCTCAACAGTGAACCCAGCGTCTACAATTACCATCCGGGCCGTAAATAAGTGTGCACAGCAGTGAACACTGAGTCCAGCAGACGCTCATCTCGGCAAACCTTAGTACTCGGTTACGCTCACAGGTTTTTTCTTTCTAGTCGGATGCATCTGAGTAGTTGGGGCCTTAGTGAGTAGTTTGTCGTTATGACGAGAAATTAATAACAATCAAACGTTAGTAATATTTATCACTCAGTTCAGCTTCATGAATATATGAGCACAATTTTGTAGCCTAGTCAATTGCTACTTTATATTTCTTGTATTACAGCGTGTATTTGAGACGCCAGCAAGATTGTCATCAATCGTGTTATTTACCTCGAGTCATTTCTCTATGGGGATTCTGTGATCACGAGGACGAATGATGAACTGGCGTTAGAAATCGTCTTACAGCTAAGACCCATTTTTCTTATAAATTTATTCATTTAATTATTGCTTCTATAATTAATATGATCTTAAATGAATATAATTTGATTACCATATATTTACATATGTTGTAGTTAGATTTACCATAATACCAATGCTATAATGAACTAGTGACGAACCACACTGGTTCCTAGATATATATGAATTTCTAGAAATAACCCCCCAATGTTGATATTTGAGGCTTTGGCTTTAATTAGTAATTACAGTCTTCATTAATTTCAAGTGAATATCCATTGAATGTTTTTCCATAGACACTGGTTCTCTGGTGTCATTCTAATGATCAATTTTATTTGTTTTCCCTCTTTTCTCAAAAGCGGGTGGTCCTTCGATTTATTTTAATATAATACTTAAATAATTTATTTTCTAAGTTCAAGCCCCAGATACCCAACAGTACCTACCGAGCTGTCAGTGCTGTCTGTTACACTTTCTAGTTTACTGTCATCCACATCCGGGCCTACTGAGTCAGAGTTTACAACTTCCTGAGTTTCAGCCTCAGTTTCATCCCTGACTATAGCCTCCGCCCCTGGTATATTACAATTGTTGTTCCTTTCCCACTCCTCCTGGATGGCTGGTAGGCTTCCAATGAACGATGTTTTCCGTTCATGCGTCATGTTATCTAGAAGGTTTTTTAGGATATTCCAAGCTGGCTGGTCATGTTTACACACCCAGAGCAAGTGGCCAGCTCTCAGTGCCGCAGTGTTACTCACTCCTGCACAAGCCGAATGAAATCTATTCTTACAGATATAACATTCAATTCCCGTTGCCTTCGACTTTAAGGAGATGTTACAGTGGCCACAAATTTGTTTATTTACTCCCATTTTGCCTTGTTTTGTTGTATATATCTATATATTTATAATATTATATGTATACCGTATGTTTGTGATAGTATATATGTTTATTTGTTCTACAGTATGGTCAGTACTTATCACACGGTCGAGGGTGAGGGAGGGTCCCAGAGGCTGTACCGTTGACACTTGTTGTCCCAGGCCGCGGCTGGAGGCCCTCAGTTGCCAGTTACTTGGGTTATAACACTGATATATTAATTCGCTTGTATTACAATAAGGGATTTTCTGCTTTATTCCCGACTTGCAATAGTATTCACTTTCTCTATTACTAATTTCTCGATCCACAGTCCCCTATTACACTTGTTGGAAACCAATTTGCTAGTAAGCACACACACACACGGTGGCCACACAGGATGTGGGCCTAAGGGCTGGGTTCTGGCACCACGAGGTGGACTCCACACAAAATTCACTTGTTATTTCCTTAAAGCACAAAAGTCGGATGTCAATCACTATGGTATATTGTTTAATAAGTTGAGACGCACTTTATGAGTTTCTTATGGGGACACCAAGGAGACACCAAGGTATCTGTAAGACTCGCAGTTCTCAAGTGCTCGCCCATCTATATGATAATTGGCTGGTAGAATACCACACGGAATGAGGGCACGAGTTTTCTGTACAGAGATAAGGAGGCCACATTCCTCAGCTCTAGTAGCAAAAGCATCGAGCAGAACTTGCATTTTAGGCTCGGAGGCAGCCTGTAAACATATATCATCAGCATAATAAATGACCGTGTCTTCATTATTAGTTGGAAGATCTTTAATAAATTTATGCATTTGAACGTTGAACAACAAGGGCTGAGGACCCCTCCTTGTGGAGTTCCCAGTTCAAAGTGTTTGCTCTCTGTGCTTTTAACACCATTAAAGAAAACATATGCAGTTCAATTAGACAAAACCCTTTATCCATTTCAGTAATTTCCTTGGATTCCCAGCTCAGCAAGCTGTTCTAGTATGATTTCCCTGTTTGCTGTATCAAAAGCTGCTGCTAGGTCTATGAAGATTTTTTTTTTTTTTTTTTTTTCAATGCTGTTTGTCAACCTTTAGTATTTGTGCTGCTTTTTTCAGTCATGTTCCCCCTTTTTTTTCTTTATTTGTATTTGTTCTCAAAACATTTATTCTTTTGTTCAATTAGCATTAAGTTTTAGATATTAATGTTTTCTTGCCCGAAACGCATTGCGTAATAGTGGCTTTAGGCATTGTATGTACTAGCTCTATCTATAAATCGATCCATTAATGTAACATTTCTTGTATGTATGTACCTTACCTGAATAAACATATTTATATTTATTTATTTTATAAGACTGCTTGAGGGGAAGATTCAATATGAGCGAAGTATTCAGCAAAACAGTGTTGTGTACTGAGCCCGGGTATAAATCCAAACAGTTGGGATGACAGGTTCCCCCTGTATACAATATATGAGTCGGTTAAGGACAATACATTCAAGCGCTTTACAAACACACGATGTTAGAGATATGGGTCTATAATTATCTGAGTGTGGTTTGGGGATGGTAACAAGGCAGCCCGTCCTCCAAAAATGGGGTGGTAAATGTAAGGAGACAAATAAGTGCAATAATGTACTGTTCATAGCAGTTAGGAATTGTACTTATTTTCACTAAGTATTAAATCGTAGTCAAATATATTGTGAATATTTGAGTTTACCTGAAAATCTGAATAGAAAACCACAACCTCACCTAACCGTCTTAGTTTTTGAAGATAATAATTTTATTGCTTCTTAATTACAATTAGTACTTAACCTATAGCTATATTGATATTACAGTTTTATAAAACAAATAAAACAAAACTAAAATATGTCAATAAATTGTAAAAAAACTCAGGATATTTTAAAATTTTGTATAAAATCTATATTGTTTAATAAACCTGAAAAAGAAATTCCTAATATTTAAAACGTGTGTATTGCAACCTGAAGTTGAAAACTTCATCCTAAAATTCTGAGTGTTTTAACAGAAAACGAGGAGAATTAAATCGGGGGAGGGAGTTGGGTAAATGTAACAGCCCCATAAGTGCAATTATGCACTGTTTACGACAGTAAGAAAGTGTACTTATTACACTTAGTATTAAATCGTACTTTCAATTCGGAGGACGGGTTGCAACAAGGACACTCTTTGTCCAAGCATCAGGTAAGTAAGTAATTATCAAAAGAAGGCACCAAACCGGGAAGGCTATGTAGCACCATCAAATGTGCGGGATAATCAGAGGGCGCTAAATATCACCAAGTATGCCAATACGAGAACAGAAACGCTTAAGGCTAACGATATCAAAAGTATCTGAGTCACCAAAAATACTATCAAGGGACAAGCGACCGTGGGGGATGGTCAGAAAACATGACACACGCTCGTCCCGGAAGTCAGGACATTCAACAAGGATATGCACAACCGTAAGAGGGACAATGCAATTTCGACAATAAGGAGCAGGGCGGTGCTCCATCAAGTGACCATGAGTTAAGCGAGCATGGCAAATACGCAACCTCGCCAGAGCCGTTTCCCATCGCCGGTTACGGTGGTAGGAGGAAGGCCACGAGGACACACAACTCTTAAGAGTACGCAGTTTGTTTCCAGTAACATAAGACCAACAAGCCTGCTAACGGGTAAGGATGGAGGAATGGATAACCGGGTAAAAATCGGAATAAGGAATACCTTTATGAGAGATGGGACAAGAGCAGATAGCTTCCCCCGGCGGCAGCATCCGCATGCTCATTTAAAGAGACACCAATATGGCTGGGAACTAAACAAAACTCAACCGACTTAAATTTACTGTGAATAAGAAACAGCCAATGCTGGATCTCGACAACCACTGGATGAACCGGATTAAAAGACCTGAGAGCCATGAGGGCACTACGAGAGTCAACAAAAACTACAAAGGAAGATTGACAATGAGAAAGCAGGAGACGAAGAGCATAGAGAATAGCATAAAGTTCCGCTGTGAAGATGCTAGTCTCTGGAGGTAAGCGACACATATAAGTGCAATCAGGAAAAACAACAGAGTATCCTACACTGTCCACAGACTTAGACCCATCGGTGAAGACGGAAACGGAGCAGGAGTGAGAAGAAAAGTGCTCAAGAAAAAAGCGTTTTAGAACTATAGGAGGGGTAAAAGCTTTAGTGATGCGGGTTAAGGATGTGCAAAACTGTGGAAGGGGGAATCTCCACAGGGACAAAGAAGGAACAACACGAGGAGAAACATTAGTAATACGAGCTGAAAGAGAAGCCTGTAAGCGAGACAAACGGACAGAAAGAGGGAGGTGGTGAAGAGGAACAGGAACCGCAGGAGGGGCAAAAGTTAAAGCACGACAGAGGCGAGAGGAAGGATGTTGCAAGGACCGCACAAGATAGCGAAGACAATAGCGATCACGGCGGTCCTGGAGAGATAGGAAGCCAGTGTCAACATACAAGCTGAGGACGAGAGTCGAACGAAAGTCACCAGAACAGAGGCGCAACCCAATATGCTGCAAAGCATCAAGACGGCGAAGAGTAGAAGGAGAAGCAGACGAGTAAGCAGGACAACCATAATCGAGCTTAGACAGGACGAGAGAGGAATGTAAAGCGAGTAGAGTGCGCCTATCCACTCCCAAAGAAGTATGGGACAATACCCGAAGGAGGGTAAAGGCCTTAGAGCATTCAACACGGAGGTAAGAGATATGGGGCGACCAAGACAAACGAGTGTCAAAAATCAACCCCAAAAGCTTAGCAGAATCCTTGTTCACAATGGGGTGACCATAAAGCGACAAAGAAGGACGAAGAACGACACGCTTCCGAGTAAAAATCATAGCACAAGTCTTAGACGTAGAGAACCGGGAGCCATGATCGGTAGCCCAAGACGACACGCCTCAATCGCAAGTTGAAGCCGGCGTTGAAGGAGAGGCGAATCATCACCCTGACAGCAAAGGGTAAGATCGTCGACATAGAGAG
The DNA here is from genome assembly GCA_020271785.1 of Procambarus virginalis. NCBI lineage: Eukaryota > Metazoa > Arthropoda > Malacostraca > Decapoda > Cambaridae > Procambarus > Procambarus virginalis. The sequence continues at coordinate 13,552 of WNGS01084089.1, forward strand.
CGGAGAAGACGCCTGAAGGAAGAGAGGAAAAAAGACCATTGAGGGCAACCAGAAAAAGAGTAGTGCTCAGAACACTACCCTGGGGTACACCTTCGTATTGCTGAAAATAAGCAGAGAGGGTGGTACAAAGCTTCACCCGAAAGTTACGACGAGAGAGAAAGCTGCGGAGAAACAGAGGGAGGTGACCACGAAGGCCAAAAGAATGAAGTTGGGATAGAATATGATATCGCCATGTGGTGTCGTAAGCCTTCTCAAGGTCAAAAAGGATGGCAACAACGGAGGTCTTCGCAGCAAAAGTAGTACGAATATAGACCTCCAAGTTCACCAGGACATCTGTTGTGATGCGGCACTTGCGGAAATCAAATTGAGAAGGGGAGAGGTGGTGATGGTGTTCTCAGAACCACATCAAACGAACGTTAACCATACGTTCAAAGAGTTTACAGACACAACTTGTGAGGGCAATAAGGCGAAAGTCTCTAGGGGATGTTCCCAGAGACCCTAGTTTGCAGACAGGGAGGACAACGGCATCCAGCCAGTCCTCAGGGACTGACGACGACTCCCAGATCCGATTATACAGACTCAGAAAATACTGAAACGTGCATGGAGGGAGATGGCGAAGCATCTCATAATGAATGCCATCGGAGCCCACCACCATAGAACCGCAGAGGGCCAGGGCAGACCGAAGTTCAGAGAGAGAGAGAAGGGATTGTTATAGGGAAGGCGAAGATGAGTACAGAAATCCAAAGGACAAGATTCAAGGACAGGTTTACGAAGAAGGAAAGATTGGGGAAGATGAAAATCAGAGCTAACAGAAGAAAAGTGGGAACCCAGTTCGGTAGCGACCTGCAACGGGTCCACCACAAGAGTACAATGGACGTGAAGGACTGGTGAGACATCGTGAACGAACTTACCCACAGGGCAGGCCAGAAGCGTAGGCCAGGCTTACGCTTCTGACTCAAAGATACAGGTGTTCCAGCAACTACATACTGGGCAACGGATTCCAGCATCTCAACAGGAGAAGCAGAAAGACAGCATACACGATGGCCGTTGTAAGAGCGATGGACATCAGCCCGTACTGACAGGTGGCATGGAGAGTCAATAGACGGAGGAGAAGGATGGGAAGGAGGATCGGAGGGAGACGAGGAAGAAGACACAGCAGACATGACAGACTGGGCAGAAAGAAGGGGAACCCCAGACAGAGGACCAGGAGGGGACTCTTCGGGACAGAACTCAAAGGAACAGAGGAGGTGGGCGTATCAGGGTCCAAGGCTAGGAAACGGTTTTGAGTCTGAGGAAGGTGGGAAGGACGAGGAGAGGAAGAGTACAACACACGAGCATAAGAGACGTTAGCATAAGGTAGGAGCCGGCGAACCTGGTGCCTCGCCACAGGGAAAGACAAACGCTCCCGGTGCTTCAAGTTGAGGACGGCTGCCTCAAGCTCGTAATGTATATACACACACGGGAGAAGGTAGGGTGGGCCTCACCGCAATTGAGGCAGCGAGCCTGGGGAGAAGTGCACTCCGATTTAGAGTGACCTTCACCCCTACACAAAGGACAGAGGGAGACAGTTCCAGAGCAGCGGAGGGCACCATGCCCAAACCTCCAGCACTTATTACAGAACCGAGGAGAGGGAATGTACTCCTGGACGGAGCACCTGGCGCCAGCAAGGAAGACAGAGGACAGAAAGGTCCTACCATCAAAGGTAATCTTCACAACCCGAAGGGGCTGACGGCGACGACCACGAGAGGGGACGAGTAAACGAGTCTACCTGGAGGACAGAATGGCCTTGGGCATCGAGGATATGACGAATATCTTCGTGGCAATCCTGGAGATTCCGAACACCGGTAGCAACATGGGGCGGCAGGAGAATAGTGCCAACATTGGCATTCAACCAAGTGTTCTTGGAGACCCGAACAGAGGTCTCGCCAAGGCAGGACAAGGCGGCCAAGTGGGAGGCTGCATCCTGAGAAGGAGCAGCAACGACACGTGTACCCAGATGGGTGGGGTTGAAAGTAACAGAGGCATCTACGGAATGAACAAGGTGCCTATGGAGGGAGAAATCGTCACGAGGCGCAGAATCAAGAGGGAGGAGTTCAAAGTATTTGGCCCACGAAGCGGGACCAAACAAGGCTTGATATGCATCAGTAAGGAGGGGAATCGAGCGCATGCGGCCATGTCGAGGACGGCATTGAGAACCCCCAGAGAGAGATAGGTTAAAAGGCACAATAGTCACAACTAGAGATTGAGCCGTGCCAGGGGACGAGATGGTCACCACTGGGGGCTTGGGGCTCGACCCAACCACAGAGGAGGGAGGGGAGCCGAGAGGAGTAGTCAGAAAGGTCAAAGGAGAAGCAAGGTCAGGGCCCAGTGCAGCGGGGGCTACAGAGCCCGGTCTTCCAACACGATCTAACTCGGGGGCTTGGTCGCCCACCCCACGAGCCTGAGAAGGTAAAAGAGGAACAGAATTTGACATAAGTTCGAAAAGAAAAACATTCATTCACGAATGTGCACCCATACCCACCATGGAGCCACAATTAGAGGCAGGACACCCAACAAGAAGCTATCGCCGATCATGTCGGGGCCCCCTAGGTGTGCATCGTGAGTATATGGACCATTAGGTTTAAACACAGAGAAACCTAATGGTCCTTGTGGCAGCAGCAGCCATGGTCTTGGTGTTGTTCCTCTGTGGGACTGGTGGTCCCATTGTTGTCCTTGTCCCACTTCCACAGTACCAGTCTCCGTGGTGTAGTGGCAACACACTCGCCTGGCGTTCCGCAAGCGCTTTGTCCTGGGTTCGTATCCTGGCCGGGGGGGATTTACTGGGCGCAAATCCTTAACTGTAGCCTCTGTTTATCTCAACAGTAAAATGTGTACTTGGTTGTAACAACGATTTTTCGTGGGGGTCGTATTCCAGGCACCAGCCCGAAACGCATTGAAACGCGAAATGCAAAAGGATTGACATTGCAGTTCAGTGTTTTAAATATATAGAGTAATATAGTAGAATGTAGTAGAATGACAGACTTAAAGAACACAAGATTCAAATGTAGTGCAAATTAGCACTACCTAATAAATTCCCTGTAACCTACCTTACCCCTCTATTGTCAACCCATGTTTTTTTTTTTTTAACAACCCTGTTTGTCGACCTAATTGTATTTGTGCTGCTTTTTCAGCCATGTTCCCCCCTTTTTATCTTTATTTTTATTTGTTCTCAACACATTTTATTCTTTATACTCAATTAGTATTAAGCTTTAGTCATTAATGTTTTTCATGCCCGAAACGCTTTGCGTAATAGTGGCTTTAGGCATTGTATTTATTTATTTATTTATTTATTTATTTTTTTTTTATATATATACAAGAAGGTACATTGGGTTTATGAGAATACATTGAATAGTACAGTAATTACAATCTTGTAAAGCCACTAGTATGCGCAGCGTTTCGGGCAGGTTCTTAATCTAACAGATAATTTTAAGTAGGTAATTTCTATCAGAATTGATAAATGATAACAAATACATTGCAAGAGAAAAATGAGATGAGAGAGCTAAGTAAGTATATTAAAGCACATTGTTATATTAAAGCTCTGATTCATTACATTGACAGCTTGATTGGTAATTTAAACAAGATAAATAGACACCATACAGCAGATTGACAGCACATATAAGACAGCAATGATCACAATGGTAAAGATGTTCAGATTAGTTACATAAAGATTGGGAGACTGGGTAGCAATAGATACAGATAAACAAGATTAATAAACACCATACAGCAGATTGGCAGCACATATAAGAAGACAGCAATGATCACAATGGTAAAGATGTTCAAATTGGGAACATAAAAGTTGGGAGATTGGGTAGCAATAGATAGAGTGCAACTTTAAGGCAAAAGGTGAAAAACTATGAAGATGAAATTAGGTACTTTTTAGTAAATAAATAAAATAAATAAATAAATATGTTTATTCAGGAAAGGTACATACATAGAGAGATTTTACATAAGTTGATCGATTTATAGATAGAGCTAGTACATACAATGCCTAAAGCCACTATTACGCAATGCGTTTCGGGCAAGAAAACATTAATATCTAAAACTTAATGCTAATTGAACAAAAAGAATAAAATGTTTTGAGAACAGATACAAATAAAGGTACAAAAAAAAGGGGGGGAACATGACTGAAAAGCAGCACAAATACAATATGTAGACAAACAGCGTTGAATAAGAAAAAAAAAAAATAAGACATGGGTTGACAATAGAGGGGTAAGGTAGGTTACATGGAGTTTAACAGGTAGTGTTTAGTTTTAATCTTAAACTGGTTGAGAGAGGTACAGTCTTTAACATGGTTGGGAAGGTCATTCCACATTCTGGGTCCCTTGATTTGTAGAGCATTTCTAGTTTGGTTAAGTCGTACTCTTGGAATATCAAAACTGTATTTATTTCTGGTGTGGTGCTCATGGGTTCTGTTACAGCTTTCAATGAAGCTTTTGAGGTCAGGATTGGCATTACAGTTCAGCGTTGTATATATGTATAATACACATGAGAGAATGTGCAGTGACTTAATATCTAACATATTGAGAGATTTGAGTAGGGGTACCGAGTGATGTCTGGGGCCAGAGTTGGATATTGTCCTAATAGCAGCTTTGTGTTGAGTAATTAGAGGACGTAAATGATTTTGGGTAGTAGAACCCCAAGCACAAATACCATAGTTGAGATATGGATAGATGAGGGAGTAATAGAGAGTCACCAGGGCAGGGCGGGGTACATAATATCTGATCTTAGAAAGAATGCCAACAGTTTTTGAAACTTTTTTTGATATATTTAGAATGTGTCCCTGGAAATTAAGCTTGTGATCAATGAGAACGCCAAGGAATTTGCCATCTAATTTGTTACAAATTTGGGTATTGTTAATCTTGAGATTTATTTGGTTAGAGGATTTATTGCCAAACAGAATATAGAAAGTTTTGTCAATGTTAAGGGTGAGTTTGTTGGCAGTTAGCCAAAGATGGACTTTATTAAGCTCGGTATTTACTGTGGCATTTAGAGCAAGGGGGTCAGGACTGGAGTAAATGAAGGTTGTGTCGTCAGCAAATAGAATTGGTCTAAGGTGTTGGGAGGCATTTGGAAGGTCATTAATGTAGATGAGAAAGAGGAGAGGGCCAAGTATACTGCCCTGAGGAACACCAATGTTGATGGGTAGGGTAGGAGAAATTGAATTGTTCACAGAAACATACTGGAGTCTATCAGTAAGGTAAGATTTGAGGTATTGCAGGGAGAGTCCTCTGACTCCATAATGATGTAATTTAAGAAGAAGGTTTTGGTGGTTCACAGTGTCAAAAGCCTTACGCAGGTCCACAAATAACCCAACAGGGAACTCATTTTTATCAAGAGCTGCATGAATTAAGTTAATCATACTAATCAGTGCATCGTTAGTGCTTTTTTTAGGTCTGAAGCCATATTGGCAAGAGCTAAGTATATTGTGCTTGGCTAGATAAGAGTAAAGCTGCTTGTAGATTAGTTTTTCAAAAATTTTTGATAAGTTAGGCAGGATTGAAATAGGTCTATAGTTGTTAACATCAGTGAGATCACCACATTTGTGGACAGGGGTTACTCTCGCTTTTTTTAGAATATCTGGGAAGGTTTGGAGTTCAAGTGACTTGTTGAAGAGCAATGTAATTGCAGGGGCTAAGGATCTGGAGGCTTTTTTGTAAATTAATGTCGGAATCTCCTCAAGGGCACTAGACTTGGTTTTAAGGGAAAGGATTATCTCATTGACATCAGTGGAATTAGTAGGCTTTAGGTACAGAGACTGTGGATAGTTACCTGTAAGGTAGTCCTTAACCTCAGTACTGGAAGAAGGAATATCATTTGCAAGGGATGACCCAATGGAAGAGAAGAACCTATTGAACTCAATAGCAGAATCAGATGCTGAAAGCTGACCATCGTTATTTGACAGGAGTGTTGGTTTGTTATTTAAAATCTTCTTTGATCCCAAGATTTGTGAAATTGTGCTCCAAGTTTTTTTAATGTTGCTCTTTATTTGGGTAAATTTATCTTCGTAGTATTTAGTTTTGGCTCGTCTAATTATCTTAGATAGCAGTAAAGAGTAATTCTTTGAGAATTCTTTAGAGACGGTTCCTAGCCTATACTTCTTCTCAAGGTCATGTTTTTTATTAATGGATTTAAGTATTCCCTTTGTAAGCCAGGGATTGTTAAGCCTTTTGGTAGTGACTTGTTTTGTAAGCATAGGACAGTGGGTGTTATAAAGGCTTAGAGTTTTTTGAAGAAAAGATTGTACTGCTAGGTTGATGTCCCCTATGTTACCTAACTCTGATTCCCAGTTGACATTATCAGCAGCAGTTATAAAATTGCCTATAGCAGATTCATTGTGCAGCCTAAAACTTATCTCCCTTGACTCTAGAGGTGGTTTGTTAATGTTAGTTAAGAGAAATGTGGGGTAATGGTCTGTAGTACTGTCGGTGATTATACCTGAAGTAAGCGGAGAGGTTATGTTGGTCCAGATGTGATCTAGAGTCGTGGCAGTACTATCAGTGATTCTGGTAGGTCTAGTGATTAAGGGTATGAGGAAGCAGGAATTCATACAGTTGAGGAAGCTAACAGTAGTAGGGTGCTCAGGCTCGCAGAGGTCAATATTAAAGTCCCCTGCGATAATTAGATGGTTTTTGTTAAGTCTGTTATCGAGTATTAGATTTCTAAGGTTTTGATTTTGAAGTATTGATTTTGAAGTATTGATTTTGAATGATGTAAAAGTTGGACAGCTTTTCAATTCAATAGGGAGTGAGTTCCATAAACTGGGTCCCTTTATTTGCATAGAGTGTTTACACAGATTAAGTTTAACTCTGGGGATATCAAAGAGATATTTATTTCTGGTGTGGTGATAATGGGTCCTATTACATCTGTCCAGGAAGACTTTCAGAGCAGGATTTGCATTTAAGAACAGGCTTTGTAAATGTAGTTGACACAAGAGAATTTATGGAGTGAGATTATGTTTAGCATGTTTAGGGAGTTAAACAAGGGGGCTAAGTGTTGTCTGAAAGCAGAATTTGATATTCTTCGTGATAGCAGATTTTTGCTGGGTGATGATGGACTTGAGGTGGTTTGCAGTGGTTGAACCCCATGCTCAGATACCATAGTTGAGATAGGGATATATTAGTGCATAATATAGAGAGATGCGAGCAGAGTTAGGTACATAATATCTGATTTTAGAGAGTATACCAACTGTTTTAGAGACTTTTTTAGTTATGTGTTGTATGTGGGTACTGAAGTTAAATTTCTTGTCTAGGAATAGGCCAAGAAACTTTCCATCATTTTTATTGCTAATGTTTACATTGTCTATCTGAAGCTGAACTGCATTTGTAGATTTGCATCCAAATAAGATGCAGTAGGTCTTTTCTATGTTAAGTGTTAGTTTGTTGGTTGACATCCATAAGTGGACTTGTTTTAGTTCATTATTAACAACATTATTTAGTGTATGTGGGTTGGGGTTGGAGTAGATGAGGGTAGTATCATCAGCAAACAAAATAGGTTTCAGAATGTTAGAGACATTAGGCAGATCATTAATGTATATAAGAAATAGAAGAGGTCCCAAGATGCTGCCTTGTGGCACTCCAACGGTTATTGGTAGAGTGGGAGAGGTTATATTATTGATGGCTACACATTGGTGTCTATCACTAAGATAGGATTGGATATAGTCCAGTGCATGGCCTCGGATTCCATAATGATGGAGTTTACATAAGAGGTAATTGTGATTAACAGTATCAAAGGCCTTTCTCAGGTCAATGAAGAGTCCAATCGGAAACTCATTTTTGTCAAGGGCTGAGTAAATTATATCAAGGAGACTAATAATTGCATCGTTGGTACTCTTTTGGGAGCGGAAGCCAAACTGACAGGGGCTAAGAATGTCGAATTTTACGAGATAGGAGTAGAGTTGTTTGTAGATAATTTTTTCAAATATTTTTGATAGTATGGGTAGGTTCGATATTGGTCTATACTTGTTTATGTCTGCCGGATTACCTCCTTTATGAACTGGCATTACTCTTGCTTTTTTAAGGATATCAGGGAAGGTATGACACTCAAGGGATTTGTTGAACAGCAGAGCTATAGGAGGCGCAAGGGCATGGGAGGTGCTCTTGTATACAATGGATGGGATTTCACTGATGTTCCCAGCTTTGGTTTTTAGTGAGTGTATGATGGACACAACATCTGTCGGGCTGACTGGTGAAAGGAGAAAAGAGTTTGGACAGCTGCCTGAGAGATATGTGTTGATATGTGTCTGAGTCTGTGGGATTTTACTTGCAAGGTTAGCACCAATCGATGAAAAGAAGCTATTAAATTCATTCGCCATTTCTAAATCAGATGACGGTGTAAGGCCATCCTTAGAGAGTGTTATCTCTCCGTGGTGTAGTGGTAAGACACTCGCCTGGCGTTCCGCGAGCGCTATGTCATGGGTTCGTATCCTGGCCGGGGAGGATTTACTGGGCGCAATTCCTTAACTGTAGCCTCTGTTTAACGCAACAGTAAAATGTGTACTTGGATGAAAAAACGATTCTTCGCGGCAGGGGATCGTATTCCAGGGACCTGCCCGAAACGCTACGCGTACTAGTGGCTGTACAAGAATGTAACAACTCTTGTATATATCTCAAAAAAAAAAAAAAAAAAAATCTGGTTGTGGGAGTGTTGTTTAGTTCCTAGGATATTAGAGATGGTATTCCATGTGCTTTTCATGTTGCCTTTTGCTTCTTTGAATCTAGTCTCATAATATGAAAGTTTAGCTTTTCTTATGATACTGGTAAGCACTGATGAGTACCTCTTAACTACTTCCTTTGTAACTAGGCCACTCCTAAATTTCTTTTCATATTCATGTTTTCTGGGGGGAGCCCCGTCGGCTCCCCGGAGCTATCCCAGGCTGATATGCTAATGTCAGACTTTGGCATCAGTCATGTGTATGGAGTTTTTAGGCCTACCGGGGACCACGGCCAGAACCGGGCCCCCTCAGAGAGGCAAGGGGAGCAATGGCCTATAGAAGCCCCCGTGTGGTTGGAAGCATTCTATGTCTGCCATCGACCGGGACAGGCACCCAGAAAGGTAAGCGCCCCAAAACAAACCCCTATTCTGGTTATAATTGCTACCAAAAGCCGAACTAGTGGATAGAACTCCCCAACAGAAAAACGAGCAAACTAGTGTGACGTCACATGCTGCCGCGCCGCTGTCTGCACAGCTCCCCCCTCCCCGGGAGGGGGAAGGGGGAGCCCCAGACCCTCCGCGCCGGCTACCCACACCTCAGTTCTTGAGGCTGATGCTATAGGCGAAGGTCGTGTGCTCTGGCTCCGGTGTCGCTACAACACTGTGCTTGCGTGTGGTGTTTGTTTTCTGGGTACTACCCTTGGGGCTTGGGGCCACCTTCCACAGGCTCCTTGGGATCTGCCTCTGCTGGTCCATTTTACCTTTTTCGGTTTTTCGGCCACCTGTTGGGCTCTTGGGTGTTCTGTTCTCCCTTGTTACTGGCAGGTAAGAGGCAGTTTGCACTAGTAGGGGCGCAGGGTGCTGCACAGCTTGTATTCCCGACATAGCGGCCGGTTCTGTTCCCTGGGGTTCGCTGTCCTCTTGCGGGGTTTTGTTTTTCTTTTGTTTTTGCCTGGTGGGGGGTTCTGTCATATTCATTCCTTAGTTCTAACCCTTTCACGGTTATACTCGATGGCGCCCCCTGCTAGGTCCCCGTGTACATACACGTCCCTGGGGTACAGCTATAGAAGTTCGATTGGTAGTTTTGGGCGCCGGTTAGCAGCTCCCTGCCTGGGACTACCCGAGCGCGAGTCCTCTTAAAGTAAACGCTCAGGACCCTGGGAATCCCCTAGGGGGCGCGTGGGTCCGATGGATGTGACCCCGGAGTCCCCACTCGCTGTGTGCGAGTTTGAGGGTTGCTCGGTCCCTTTGTCTCAGGGTGACCCTCATTGTTTTTGCCTCTGCCATGCTGCCTGTTGGGTCGGGGATACTTTCGACCCTGAGTCCTGTGAGTGTTGCTGCTTGCTTGTGACTCAATTTACCCAATCCTCTGATGATTTTCTTCGGGTACAGGCGGCGCGTGCGTTGCAGTCTAGGTTTCGTCTGTTGCAACGCGCTCGGTTGGTTGCTCACCCGGATGCCCCGGGGCTGCCCCGCTTTGCTTTTAGGGACCCGGATTATGCCTCGGAACTGGATCCGTCCGAGTTCAGGTTTGGGACTTCGTTCCCTTTCTGGCTCCGTTACAAGGTTCCGGAGTCTTCCTGGCTAGCAGACTGCCCCTTGTTTGTTTTGGATTCCTGGCATTCCTTCTATCGTTCCCGCACGTTGGAGTGGCGGGAAGCTTCCACGGTGATTCAGGTTTTCCTGGGGGGCGAGTTTGAGTACCTGAATGAGTGCTTGTTTGCCCCTGCCCTACCCCGCGATGTGGGCGTTATTCAGCTCCATGTGCAGGTTCCCGTCCTTTCGGCGGCGCTTGTAGCGGAGGACTTGCGCGCCCGGGGCCTTTTGGCTTCGGCCTTGCGGTTCTTTTCCATCCTGGAGCTGTCCTCGGATTGGCTCGTGGAGGATGTGAGGACCCTTGGGTCCGTCCCGGGGTCCGGCACCTTGTCCTCGGCTGCGCGCTCGTTCGCTGCCTTGTTGAAGCTGTTCACGCCGATTTTGCGGGATGCGGTTTCCCTGTTTTATGCTTCCCGTCTCGCGTGTCGGCAGGCGGTGCTGGGTTCCTCCGTGGAATCTGCTTGGGCTCTGGCTCTTAGGCGTTCTTCCCCTTTTGTCCTCTTTTTGCGGAGTCGGCCGTGGCGCAGTTTCTTCAGGCTGCGTCGGCGGCTTGTCGTCCGATGTCGGACTTGTTGGTCTTCCGGGGGTCCCGGGGTGGGTCTTCCCGGAAGGGTCGTGCCAGGGCTCGGGGTTCCTCTCGTCGTGGTAGGCCTCTGGTGTCAGGTTCGGTTTCGGCTCCTGCTGCGGACCCGCCCTCGTCTGGTCGGCGCGGTGTTCGCTCTGTGCGGGGTTCTGGGTCTCGTAAGGGTCGCCGGCCCTTTCGCGGTTTGCCCCATTGACGGGGCGATGGGGGGGCGGCTTGCGCTGTTCGCCCGCGCCTGGTCCCACGATTCGTAGGCCTTTCGGGTCATGTCTGGCGGTCTGCGGTGGCGTTGGGTGGCCCCTCCCCCTTTGGGGGGGTCAGGGCTGGCGGGGCAAGTTTCTTCCCCTGCGCTCCGTCGAGTCATCTTGGAGTGGGTACGTTTGGGCGTCGTCGAAACGACGTCGTCCCTCAGATGGGTTTCCCGTCTGTTTCCGGTTCCGAAACGGGACTGCGCGGACCTGCGGATCATTCTGGACTTGTCCCGTCTGAACCCCTGGGTTCATTGCCCCTCCTTTCGGATGACTACGCTGTCTCAGGTTCGGCTCCTTTTGGAGCCGGGCGCTTGGATGGTGTCCCTGGACCTCCGGGACGCTTATTGGCATGTCCCGATTCATCCACGGTTCAGGGACTGGCTCGGATTTGTTGTGGGGCGTCAGAGTTACCGCTTTCGTTGTCTCCTGTTCGGGTTGAACCTGGCACCTTGCATGTTCACGCGCCTTACACGAGTAGTCGTGGCTCGGTTGCGTCTCTTAGGAGTTCGGGTGTTGGCCTACCTCGAATACTGGCTGGTTTGGGCGCCCAGCCGGTCCGCTTGCTTGCTAGCCAGGGATTTGGTTCTTTTCCAGCTCGCTGGGTTCGGGTTCTTGGTGAACTGGAGGAAGTCCCATCTGGTTCCCTCTCAGGTTCGGACTTGGCTGGGACTCGTTTGGGACTCTCGCACCTCCTCCTTGTCTCTCCCTCCGGAGTCTCTCCAGCGGCTGCGGTCCCGCCTTCGTCTGTTTCTGGTGGGCCCTCGGGTCACCCGGCGGTTGCTCGAGGGGCTGTGCGGGAGCCTGAACTTCGCGATGGTGGTCTACCCGCCGGGTCGGGTTTGGCTTCGTCGGCTGTTCTGGTTCCTTCGGGGTCCCCCCTTCCGCCTCTCTCGCGATCGCAGGGTTCGACCCCCGGGGCCTTGCGTCGGTTGCTGCGTCACCGGTTCCTCTTCGGGTTTTTCGGGGTTCGGTGCCATGGCGCCTACCCGAGCCCTCGCTCGATGTGTACACGGATGCGTCGTCTCTAGGCTGGGGTTTTGTGACCAGTGCTCACCAGGCCGGCCAGGGGCGTTGGGGTCCGTCCTTCCGTCGAGCTCACAGCACGGTGCGGGAGTTCGCGGCGGTGTGGTTTGCTCTTCGGAGGATTCGGGTGGCCCGCGGATCAACGATCCGGCTCCATTCGGACTGCTCTCCGGTGGTTCATTGCCTGAACCGCGGGGGTTCGATGCGGTCCTTGTCTCTTTGGGGTTGGTCGCTTCGGGTGACTCGTCTGCTGAGTTCTCGGGGTTTGGCTCTCCTGGCTGTTCACGTACGGGGCGTGTCCAACGTCTTGGCCGACGCCCTGTCTCGCTTCGTTCCCCTCTCCACGGAGTGGACGGTCGACGACGAGTCCTTCCGTTGGCTTTGCCAGACGTTCGGGCGTCCCGAGGTGGACCTCTTCGCGTCGGCGTGGTCGCGGCGTCTTCCCGTGTATGCGGCGCCCTTCCCCGATCGCGAGGCCGTCGGGGTCGACGCCTTGCGGCTCGACTGGTCGAGGTGGGGTTCCTGTACCTCTTTCCCCCAGTTCAGCTGTTGCTCCAGGTCCTGACTCGCTTAGAGACTTACCAGGGAGAGTTGTCCTTCTGGCCCCTTGGTGGCCGGCCCAGCCTTGGTTTCCGGTGCTAGTTGCTCGGTGTCCGAACCCGAGGGTTTTTCCGCGGCTCCGCCTCTTTCAGCAGATCGGGCCGGTGCGTCACGTGGCTGGTTCGATCTTCTCCTCGAGTCTTCGTGTATGGACTTCTTGACTCGAGTTTATCATCATCTCTATGGTGATCAGGTGGCCTCCTTGTTGGTGTCTCACCTGCGGGCTTCTTCTCGGCGGCAGTATGAAGTTTCCTGGCGGTCCTTCTGTTTCTTTTTGCGTCTTCGTCGTGTTCATTCCTTGTCTGTTCGGGTGGTCTTGTCCTTCCTCTCGTGGTTGTTTCAGGACCGTCATCTTATGCCTAACACTGTCGCCTCATATCGTGCGGCGCTGGCGGAGCCGCTTCAGCTTGCTTTCGGTATCGATGTTACGTCTGCGCCGTGCCTTGTTTCACCTCCGGCCTGCTCATGCGGCGCCTGAGCCGTCCTGGTCTTTGGACAGGGTGCTCCTTTCCTTTCGTCCCCTCGTTTCGTCGTGGCCCCTTCGGTCCGGGATTGTTTTTCCAAGGCTCTTTTCTTGTTGGCTTTGGCCTCTGGGGGTCGGGTCGGGGAGCTTCATGCTCTCCTCCGGCGCAGGGGCTTCTGCTCTTTTGGTCGTGGTGATAGTTTTGTTCGCTTGCAGCCGTCTCCTTCTTTTCTGGCAAAGAATGAGACTGCTGCGTTCCGGAGGGGTCCGTGGGTGGTTGATGCTTGGTTGGTCAGGCCGGGGGTGCATCATGTTTTGTGTCCGGTTGCGGCGCTTCGCCATTATTTGCGCGCCACGGCTTCCGTGTCCGGGGACGCGCTCTGGGTTGATCCGGTTTCCCTTCTTCCCTGTTCGCGGGTGCGGGTCTCTCAGGTCGTCCGCAGGGTTATTAAGTCCAGCCAGCCTGCGGTCTATCCCCGTGCCCATGACGTTCGGAAGTTCGCGGCTCTTGCTGCCGTCTTTGGGAATATGTCTTGGTCTGATATTCGGGCGCGGGGCTTTTGGCGGTCGAACAGGGTCCTGGCTGCTCGTTGCCTTGTCAATGTCCCTGGGCCCCGGCGGGCCTGTGTTGCTTTTGGTCGGCGGTTGCAGCCAGTTGTCTCGGCTTCGAGTTGAGGAGTGAGCGACGACCGCCTCCCGGGTAAGTCCCTCTTTCTTCCGTCTGTGGGTAGTTAGCTCCGGGGAGCCGATGAGGCTCCCCCAGAAAACCAGCGTTGAATGTAATGAAACGCCATTTTCTGGGTGAGTCCCAGAGGCTCCCTGGTATCCCTCCCTCCCCTCCGGTCGGCGGGTTTTTTCGCGTTTTTGACATCCAGCCTCAAGAACTGAGGTGTGGGTAGCCGGCGCGGAGGGTCTGGGGCTCCCCCTTCCCCCTCCCGGGGAGGGGGAGCTGCGCAGACAGCGGCGCGGCAGTGTGTGACGTCACACTAGTTTGCTCGTTTTTCTGTTGGGGAGTTCTATCCACTAGTTCGGCTTTTGGTAGCAATTTTAACCAGAATAGGGGTTTGTTTTGGGGCGCTTACCTTTCTGGGTGCCTGTCCCGGTCGATGGCAGACATAGAATGCTTCCAACCACACGGGGGCTTCTATAGGCCATTGCTCCCCTTGCCTCTCTGAGGGGGCCCGGTTCTGGCCGTGGTCCCGGTAGGCCTAAGAACTCCATACACATGACTGATGCCAAAGTCTGACATTAGCATATCAGCCTGGGATAGCTCCGGGGAGCCTCCGGGACTCACCCAGAAAATGGCGTTTCATTACATTCAACGCTGGTTTTTTGTTGATTGATTTAATTATGCCACTTGTGAGCCACGGGTTATTTATTTCTTTATCAGTTACTTGTTTGGTAAGGGGGACAGTGAGTGTTGTAGAGGCTTAGAGTTTTGGAGAGAAAGAGGTTAGTTAATGAGTTTATATCCTGTGTATTATTAAATACAGATTCCCAGTTAATATTGTGAAGTGCATTAGAGAGATTGCCTAAAGCTGATTCATTGTGTAGCCTGAATGAGAGTTTCTTGGTTTCTGGTGGTGTTGTGTCCATGTTTGCTATGAGGAAGGTAGGATAGTGGTCAGTTGTTCTGTCATAATTACCTCAGATGTAAAGGGAGCTGTTATATTAGTCCATAGGTGATCCAGGGTAGTGGCAGATGTTTGAGTGACTCGGGTGGGCTTAGTGATTGTGGGGATTAGCATACAGGAGTGCATGCTGTTACGGAAATAGTCATTTGCAATAGTGTTATTAGTGATAGAGATGACTATTGTGAATATACCTTTGCCAAGTTCTCCAGTAAATCCCTTAAATCCTCCCTGACTATCGGTACCATCTATAGATTTCCTAATATCAACATAGCTTCATTCTCAGACAATGTAAGGAATCTTATCATAAAAACAATCTCAACAAAAATCACATCATTCTGGGAGGTGATGATGTGATGTCATCAGCATTCAGCAGTCTCCTTGATGTAGTGGTAAGACACTCGCCTGGCGTCCGCGTAGCGCTTGGTCATGGGTTCGTATCCTGTGCCGGTGAGGATTATGGGCGCAATTTCCCTTAACGTAGCCTCTGTTATTAACGCAACAGTAAATGTGTACTTGGATAAAAAAACATTTACGCGGCAGGGATCGTATTCCAGGACCTGCCCGAAACGCGACGCGTACTATTGCTGTACAAGAATGTACAACTCCTTGTATATAATCTTTTGTCAAAAAAAAAAAAAGGTGATTTCAATATTGACCTGGGTCTTCAAAACAATTCTCAAGT
>WNGS01084090.1:0-13222 GCA_020271785.1 Procambarus virginalis
GGGAAATGGTACACAATTTGTTCCATTTATCTACCCTCGAGTTGTCCCGCTTTCTCTTCCGATTTGAAAACCACCTCGGACTCCTTGCCGGAGCCTGTGCTCCTGCTGGGTGACTTCAATTGTCGTCAATCTCTTTGTGGGTGATGTTCTGACGAATACCCGAGGTTGCCTTCTTGAGCCATTTCTCTCTTCTTCTTGTCTCTTCTGAATTCTGGTGAGCCCACTCATTTGGACTCTCGGACTCGCACCCTTTCCTGTCTTGATCTTTCTCTCTGCTCTTCCTCTCTTTACTTAGATTTCACGTGGCAGGTTCTTGATGACCTCCATGGCAGTGATCATTTCCCCATCCTTGTGTCCTTTTTCTCTTTTCGCCCTTCCTTCTCTTTCCCTAGGTGGCAGTTTGCTAAAGCGGACTGGAACCTATTTACCCTCAGTGCTGCTCTCTCTGACCTCTCTCTTCTGCCACTCCCTCACGCTCTCCTCCTTTTTCATGACACTGTCTTCGACGCTGCCCTCCGCTGTATTTTCGCTCTTCCTCTCGGGGTCCACGGAAGTTGCGTTCCCTGGTGGAATGCGAACTGTGCTCGGACTGTCCGCTGTAAGCGTGCAGCCTGGAAGAAGCACCGCCGTCGGCAGACGACCGATTCTTTTCTTTTCTTTCGGAAAGCGGGTGCAGTGGCCCATAGGGCCATCCTTACGGCTAAACGTGAATGTTGGGCTTCTTATGTCTCCACAATTACGTCCGAAACTCCCCTGCCACAGATATGGAAGCGTATCACAAGATAGCGGGTAAGTTCGTTCCCGATGTTTCCCCGGTCCTTCACCTCCGTGGTACTCTTGTGGCGGACCCGTTGCAGGTCGCTACCGAACTGGGTTCCCACTTTTCTTCTGTTAGCTCTGGTCTTCATCTTCCCCAATCTTTCCTTCTTCGTAAACCTGTCCTTGAGTCTCGTCCTATAGATTTCTGCACTCATCTTCGACTTTCCTATAACGATTCCTTCTCTCTCTCTGAACTTCGTTCTGCCCTGGCCCTCTGCGGTTCTACAGCGGCGAGCTCCGATGGTATTCATTATGAGATGCTTCGCCATCTCCCTCCGTGCACGTCTCAGTATTTACTGAGTCTGTATAATCGGATCTGGGAGTCGTCGTTAGTCCCTGAGGACTGGCTCGATGCCGTTGTCCTCCCTGTTCGCAAACCAGGGTCTCTGGGAACTTCCCCTACGGACTTTCGCCCTATTGCCCTCACAAGTTGTCTGCAAACTCTTTGAACGTATGGTTAACGTTCGTCTGATGTGGTTCCTGGAACATCATCACCTCCTCTCCCCTTCTCAATTTAGTTTCCGCAAGTGCCGCAGCACGACCGATGTTCTGGTGAACTTGGAGGTCTATATTCGTACTGCTTTTGCTGCGAGGACCTCCATTGTTGCCGTCCTTTTTGACCTGGAAAAGGCTTACGACACCCCTTGGCAATATCGTATTCTATCCCAGCTTCATTCTTTTGGCCTTCGTGGTCATCTCCCTCTCTTTCTCTGCAGCTTCCTCTCTCGTCGTTCCTTTCGGGTGCGCCTTGGTACCCCGCTCTCTGTCTCTTTTCAGCAATACTAGGGTTTGCCCCAGGGTAGTGTTCTGAGCACTACTCTCTTTCTGGTTGCCCTCAATGGTCTTCTTTCCTCTCTTCTTTCAGGTGTCTTCTCCGCTCTCTATGTCGATGATCTTACCCTTTGCTGTCAGGGTGATGATTCACCTCTCCTTCAGCGCTGGCTTCAACTTGCGATTGATTCCGTGTCTTCTTGGGCCACCGATCATGGCTTCAAGTTCTCTACTTCTAAGACTTGTGCCATGTCTTTTACTCGGAAACAGGTCGTTCTTCGTCCCTCTGTCACTTTATGGTCATCCCCTTGAGTACAAAGATTCCGCGAAGCTTTTGGGGTTATCCCTTGACACTCGTTTGTCTTGGTCTCCCCATATCTCTTACCTCCGTGTTGAGTGCTCTTAGGCCCTTGCCCTCCTTCGGGTAATGTCCCATACTTCTTGGGGAGCGGATAGGCGCGCACTCCTTGCTTTGCATTCCTCTCTCGTCCTGTCTAAGCTCGATTATGGTTGCCCTGCTTACTCGTCTGCTACTCCTTCTGCTCTTTGCCGTCTTGATGCTTTGCACCATACTGGGCTGCGCCTCAGTTCTGGTGCCTTTCGTTCGACTCCCGTCCTTAGCTTGTATGTTGACACTGGCTTCCTGTCTCTCCAGGACCGCCATGATTGCTACTGTTTTCGCTATCTTGCGCGGTCCTTACAACATCCTTCCTCTCACCTCTGTCGTGCTTTAACTTTTGCCCCTCCTGCGGTTCCTGTTCCTCTGCACCACCTCCCTCTTTCTGTCCGGTTATCCCGCTTACAGGATTCTCTTTCCGTTCGTGTTTCTAATGTTTCTCCTCGTGTTGTTCCTTCTTTGCCCCCGTGGAGAGTCTCCCTTCCGCAGTTTTGTACATCCTTGACCCGCGTCACTAAAGCTTTTACCCCTCCTACGGTTCTAAAACGCCTTTTCCTTGAGCACTTTTCCTCTCACTCCCGCTCCGTTTCTGTCTTCACCGATGGGTCTAAGTCTGCGGACGGTGTTGGGTACTCTGTTGTTTTTCCTGATCGCACTTATGTGTGTCGCTTACCCCCGGAGACTAGCATCTTTACAGCGGAGCTTTATGCTATTCTCTATGCTCTTCGTCTCCTGCTTTCTCGTTGTCAGTCTTCCTTTGTGGTTGTTGTTGACTCTCGTAGTGCCCTCATGGCTCTCGGATCCTTTAATCCGGTTCATCCAGTAGTTGTCGAGATCCAGCATTGGCTGTTTCTTGTTCACAGTAAATTTAAGTCGGTTGAGTTTTGTTGGGTTCCCAGCCATATTGGCGTGTCTTTAAATGAGCGTGCGGATGCTGCCGCCAAGGAAGCTGTCCGCTCTTGCCCCATCTCTCGTAAAGGTATTCTATATTCCGACTTTTACCCGGTTATCCATTCCTCCATCCTTACCCGTTGGCAGGCTTCTTGGTCATCTGTTACTGGTAACAAACTCCGTACTCTTAAATGCTGTGTTTCCTCGTGGCTGTCCTCCTATCACCGTAACCGGCAATGGGAAACTGCTCTGGCGAGGTTGCGTATTGGCCATACTCGCTTAACCCATGGTCACTTGATGGAGCGTTGCCCTGCTCCTTATTGTCCTAATTGCATTGTCCCTCTTACGGTCGTGCATGTCCTTCTTGAATGTCCTGACTTCCGGGACGAGCGTGTCTCTTGCTTTTCGACCGCCCCTCGCGGTCACCTGTCCCTCGATAGAATTCTTGGTGACTCTGATACTTTTGATATCGTTCGCCTTATGCGTTTTTGTTCTCGTATTGGCATCCTTGGTGATATTTAGCGCCCTCTGATTATTCCGCAAATTTGATGGTGATGCATAGCCTTCCCGGTTTGGTGCCTTCTTTTGATAATTACTTCCACGTATTGGAAGAGAAGGTGTATAATATGAGGATTTGACCATATCAGATACTTGAAAGGAAATCAGATTATATTTTCACCACATCAGTTATTTAAGGCATCATGTTGTTCTGCAACAGTCTCAAGAATAAGATGGAACTACAAGGCAAAAGTCATGGTATCATCCTTCGGTACAACTTCTCAAATAATCCACATGGGTCAAATTTAACTTTGCGGCTTTCATATAAAAAGTACAAAACAAAAATATATGTTTGGGAATAGAATATTCACATATTTTATACGTATTATAATTATTATTTTATGTCTGTTCATTACGATAACGTCTATTATGAATGTGTTCCAAAATACCATATATGAAATCTATTGCTGTTGGAGGGACTGATGGTAACATAAAATACGTCATGAGTTCACTGCATGTCATAACTGGGTCACTTGCGGTGATTCTGGCAATTTTCACAACAATTAACACATATAAAAGTATAAAAAGTGAGGAAAGAGAACAATGGAATTTCGAAGCACCATAAAAAGGTATAAATATTCAAAATATTAAATGGATATTATGATGAATCTGGAGAAAATTTATGTAACGTTGCCAACGTAAATGAAATCCGGCTGAGTGGGCCCGTTGAGTGTGTGTGATAGGCGGGAGGTAGTTGTCCACATGACAGAACTGATGAGTTGGCCAAGACTTTTGCTCGTAAAGAGGGAATTGAATACCAACTTGGACTGCCTTTGAGCAGCCTGAGGGCAGCAATATTCCGGGAACATCACCTCAATTTCGGAGACATGAGGCAAAGTGAAATTCACACCAGTTACTCCATCTATCATCATTCTATTATGCAGGAAGTACCGCACGTCTATGGGTCATCCAATAATATCAGACTTCTTTAGCAGACTTCTAGATATTCTTTAGCAGACTTCTAGATATTACCTCAGCTAGGCTTAGGCTCAGCTACAAGTACCTCTGGGAATTTATAACATCTGCTGATGTAGATTTGACTAAATGCAAACTCTGTGAGCAGAACTATTTGCATACTTTGTGTCATTATTGGATGGAATATGAAAAAATCGCGGAATTTAGAGAACGTTATCAATAGTGTCCAAGAAATGAGTAAGTACTTCATTCATAATGATGTGCTGCCCGAAATCTTAGCGAAGTGTCCAAAATTTGCTTACTGTAGGTAATGAATGCACATGACTGTAAAGCTGCTGCCCAGTTGGGTGAGTGTGCAGCAAGACTAGTAACTGTGTGACCCACTATAGATGTAAAGTGCCTTGTATAGTGACTGTTGTGAGCCTCTGCTGAATCACTTGTGACACAAAAGATTATTGATGTGTGTATTTGTGTGGGTGATTAAATATGTATGTGTATATATGTATATATATATGTAAATGTATGTATGTGTACATGTATATATAACATTATTAATTTTGTAATTAGCGTGAAAAGACTGTTATTGTTATTTGCTTAGCTAAACGAACTAGAGGGTTCAGTTCCTGAACCGATTATGTGCCTCTGTAATCCTTTACACCACCGCCCACGGGATGGGTATGGGGTGCATAATAAAGAAAGAAATTGAATTGTCTAATCTAGCTTTGTGGCCTGGTTGACTGTATACAGTATGTATATATATAAAACTAAAACTCGCATTCTTTCTTTTTAAATATAAAATAATAATATTATATATTTATTTAACAAAAAATATAAAGAATACAGTGTTTCACCTAGTTATGCTTGGGGGGGAATGAGCTTCGGCTCTTTGGTCTCGCCTCTCAACCCTTAATGAACTGGTGTGCAGATTCCTAAGCCTATTGGGCTCTATCATATCTGCATTTGAAACTGTGTATGGAGTCTACCTCCACTTCATCACTGCCTAATGCATTCCGTCTGTTAGGCATTCTGACACTTCTCTTTTACACTAAAGTTTTCCAACGATTCACCAAACATTGCTCAACAACACTATTCCTTTTCAACCCTCAGATTTCAAGAAATCTCTTATCCGGTGTAATTCTCTCTTACAACCGAGTCGAGAAAAATATAATAATGACAACTCATAACTTGATATTCACTAGGATGACTAAAATTGTCCACACGTGTCTAATCTAGCTTTGTGGCCTGGTTGATGTTACAGCCCTTGACGCCTAGGTATGGTTCTTTTGCTTGCAGTGATAAAATATGAGTAAATTCGGCACTGCCATAAAGTTACGTCTAGGGTATGATAGAATGAAACACTGCTTAATATGCAAAACAATAAACTGTGTGTTACGGACCTTGCCTCCTGTGGAAGGCTGGTTTCGGTTGTAAAATATTGGTGGACTCAGTGGAGAGTGTTTATTAGTATAAATCCCCAGCTGAGATCAGAGAGGCCGCGAGTCACCATTAATACTCCGCTCAGTAAAGTAGTGCCTTCTCAGCTGGAGGTTGTGGGAAATAATGTAAACTGGAAAAGCCTAACTTTGTAAGGGAAAAATGGACTCTTATCAAAAAGTATGCATGAGGAATATAGTAAATAAAATCATTAACGTGTTTGATTGCATATGTAAAGAATAGAGTATTAAGGGGCGATGACGCAAGAGAGGTGGACGCCATCTTGACTGGAGGGGGAGGTGTATCGCTGCCGACCGTTCCTGCTATTTGAGGGGTTTTCTCCTGCCGTACAGTCAGATAAGCCTATCCTTGTATATAACCAGGGTTGCAAGATTGGGTAGAGTAATATTACCGAAGTTGGAGAGGTTTTATAAGAGTCCAGGTTTCCTAGAGGCAAAATATGTGTCATTGGATGATAGCGGTTCGTGGCTGGGTGCATGACACCAAGAAGGGGACAGTGAGCCGTGGGGTGTTCAGAGCCACTTAAGTTTATAATTCATAATGATCTATGTTGTAAGGAAAACGCCTTTTTAATGTATTCATGTGTCTTATACGTATAAATTGGTTACCTGTGTACTAGGCTGTTTCCCTTACTCCTCATACTCCCTAGACAACATCGTAAGGACCACCACCACCAAATTCTCACTAGCTCTCTATGACAACAAAAAACGTATCACTACTGATAACATCAGTAAGACACGGCCGTGACACAATCCTGACACAATTGGGTAGCCTGTCCGAGAGCACTTCACATATTGAACAGCCTGATCGAAAGCCTAATAAAAGTGGATCCTGTAGGTGTAACCTGACATAAAAATTATGTAGCTTAATTATTCACTTTAACTTGTGTAGAAATTTAGAATATATTTATTATTGGTATAATATGAATATGTACTTTATTACTTATTTATGTACATTTTATTTATCTTTATGAAAAGTGTTTTAAGAAATTTTTGTGTGTTCTCAAGTGCAAAAAATTTACCAGTTGACAGGGCAGTCAAGTAAACTAAGCACTGTCCTTATCAGTTTCAAAACAAATTCTCAGCCTAAAAAGAGAAAGGTGCTGCAGAATTGTAAATTTGTGTTGGAGTCTGCTGTATCTTAGCACACTAAAAATGGATTTGGTAGCACAACAAATTGTCGACTATCCTAGTGTTGAAGGTTTGAAAGCGGCAAAAAAGTCTATTCTAGTGGCTGTTGGCAAGCACTATGGACTATTATTGCACATGGGAATGGTGAAGACGGAACTGCTAAGAGAAATAATGATACACTGGGTAGAGGAGCAAATTCTCCCACAGGAAATATTAGAGCAGTCCCCGTCCACCAGTGGTGCAAATGTTGTAACTACAGGAAAGGTAGAGACTCAGTTGCAGTGGCAGGCAGAATTGGAACTAAAGAAGTTGCAGTTTGAGGCAGAGCAAGCTCAGAAGAGGCTAGAGGCAGAGCAAGCTCAGAAGAGGCTAGAGGTAGAGCAAGCTCAGAAGAGGATAGAGGCAGAGCAAGCTCAAGAACTAGCTATGAAGAGGTTAGAAGTGGAGCTGGCTCAGAAAAAAATAGTTACAAATGAGGCTAGCAGATTTGGGAATTAGATCAGAAAATACCGGTGTTGACGATTTAGGAACACCTGGGCATTTAAAGATTAACAAAAATGTCAAGTTTCCTCTATTCTGTGAGTCTGACCCAGACCAATTCTTCATTCATTTTGAAAAGTTAGCAAGGAGTATGGAATGGCCTGAAACACAATGGGTATCTCTTCTTCAAGGTCAGTTGGTGGGAAAGGCACAGAAAATATTTGCAGCTATGCCTTTGAGTAACAGTTTTGACTATGAGGAGGTAAAAGCAGCCATCCTTACTGCTTATCAACTTGTTCCTGAGGCTTATAGGCAGAAGTTTAGACAACTGAGACGAGACCCAAGTCAAACCTTGGTAGAATTTGCACGAGAAATATCATATGTTTAATAAATGGTTAGATGCAGAAAAAATTAGGGATCTGGACTCTCTTAAAAATTTACTCCTAGTAGAAGAATTTTTATCTTGCATACCTTCTAATGTGGCTTTGTATTTGGCAGAGAAATTACCCAGAGATATCTGAGTTGGCTAAATTAGCAGATGAATATGAGTTGATGCATAAAGTAACTTTTAAAAATAAAATTCAACCAAATAGACAAGGATCTGGTCGAGCAGTAAACTCCTCGGTCAGATTTGGGTCCCACATGTACCCAACAGCAGGTCAAGGAAACACTTTTTCAAAGGTGCCAGGTGGTAAAGAGAGTAATGTGAAACCCAAAGAGGATCACACTAGTAATAAGCCTCACCCAGAGTTGAAACAGTGTTCCTACTGCCATAGGAAGGGTCATGTTGTTAAGAGTTGTTGGTTTCTTCACCCAGAAAGAGGCCTATGGCACTCACAGTGTGTGAGGGGAGGAAAACCAAATGTGTAACAAAAATAATGGGGAAAAAAGCACTTGCTATAAATCATTTTGGAGAGTTTATTCAAATGGAAAATTACAGTGTGCAAATGGTTTGTGGCATGATGTTAAAATTTTGAGGGATACAGGAGCATCCCAATCTTTATTATTAGAGAGTGTGTTACGATATATACAGTCTACAGAGACTGGGGAGGTAATGATTATACAGGGAATCACAGGAGATTTCCAGACTGTACACTTGAGAGAAGTAAACCTAGACTGTGATTTTATTAAAGGCAAAAGTTTAGTAGGTGTTAGTCCTAAATTACCAGTTGCTGGCATTGATCTAATTGTGGGGAATGATCTTGCTGGTAATCGAGTTAAAAGAGATGACCACCCAATAATGCTAACTAAGCCAGAGGTGATTAGGGCACGGACAGATCCTGAGGACAAGGTAATGTACCCAGCATGTGCCGTGACCCAGTCAAAATCAGAGTCTCAAATATCACAAACTCCCAATAATGTAAGTCAGGAGACAAAATTAGAGGTTAACAAATCAAATAGTGAAGTGGATCTTTGTGACACTTTTATGGCCAAGTTGGAAGAAGCAGATGGGAACAGGATGGGGAGCACCTCCACCAAACCACCTAGGAAAAGGGGTAGGGGAGAGTGTAGTCCAGTTACCACATCTGGCTCTTCAGACTTGAGATCAAAATCAAATTTTATTCATCAGCAAAGAACTGATCCTACGTTGACTGACTTGCATAATAAGGCAGTAACTGAACTAGAAGCAGAATCGGAGGCTATGACTTATTACTACACTAAAGAGGTGTTGATGCGGAAGTGGAGACCTAGGAGCTCACCTGTGTCACACACTTGGGAGGTAGTTAATCAAGTAGTCCTACCGAGGGGTTATAGAGAACAAGTGCTAAGTGTAGCCCATGATTCACCAATAGGCGGTCATCAGGGTATTGCAAAAACATATAATAAAATAAGCAAGTACTTTACCTGGCCTGGATTAAAGAAAGATGTCATCCAGTATTGTAATGAATGTCCAGTATGTATAAAAACTGGCAAACCAAACCAGGTAATACCAAAAGCTCCTTTACAGCCAATTGTGGTAGCCGAGGAACCCTTTACCCATATTATTGTTGATGTAGTAGGCCCATTGCCTAGAACCAAGAGTGGTAATATGTATATCATCACCATGATGTGTCAGACTACACGCTTTCCTGAGGCATTCCCTGTGAGAAATGCTACAACGAAAGTGGTAGTGAGGCACATAATGAAATTTTGTACTATTTTTGGTTTACCAAAAGTAATACAGACAGATAATGGGGCTAATTTCACTTCCAAAGGTTTTCAGCAGTTTTGTGGGGAGTTTGGCATCCTCCATAAGACATCCACTACTTACCATCCGGAGAGCCAAGGTGCTTTGGAAAGGATGCACCAAACCCTTAAGCAAATGCTGAGAACCAGTTGCATGGAAACTGGCAGAGACTGGGATGATGGTCTTCCACTGATGCTCATGGCACTGAGGGATACTTATCAAGAGTCCCTGGGGTGTTCACCCAACTCATTAGTTTTTGGCCATGAGGTGAGAAGTCCACTAACCATCTTAAGAGATAAGTTGGTCGGAAATCCAAAGAGTGTTGTGCAGGTAAACTATATTCATGACTTACAAGATAAGTTAAATAAAAACAGGGCTAAAGCCTTAATTCATCTTAAAGAAGCTCAAGGAAAAATGAAGGCACAGTACGATAAAAAGACAAAGCAAAGACATTTTGAGGCAGGTGATAAAGTGGTGGTACTAATGGCACGACAGGGACCAACATTGTTGCATAGGTTCCAAGGTCCTTATACAGTGATAAAGAAACTCAGTCCCACCAATTATGTAATCCAAACACCTGATCTCAAGAGAAAGGAAATAGTAGTGCATGTGAATAGGATGAAACTAACACAGAAGGGAACTACCAATACCAACCAGGTGCTTAGTGTAGCCCATGTAGATGAGAATAATGGGGAATGTGATTTTAATAGTGTACCTAATGCTCATGTACCTTATTTTAGCAATGGGGAGTGGTTGGCTAATGTCCAGAAAATGGTGGAACATTTGTCATCAGAGCAGAAGCAGGACTTGGAGCAGTTGCTGACTTCTCATGCAGACATCTTTGGCGATATTCCCACCCAGACTACAGTTATTCACCACGACATCGAGGTGACAGACAACCAACCAGTCAAGTCACACCCATATAGAGTCAACCCTACCAAGTTGAATCTCATCCGGAAAGAAGTCGACTACATGCTTCAACATGGATTGGTGAGACCTAGCAGCAGCAGTTGGAGTAGTCCTTGTATTTTGGTTCCAAAGAAGGATGGAACTCACAGGTTGGTCATTGACTACCGTAAGCTAAATGTAATGACTGTTGATGATAACTTTCCAATACCCAGATTAGATGATTGTATTGACAGTGTTGGTAAAGCCAAGTTTGTAACCAAACTAGATTTGTCAAAAGGGTACTGGCAAATTCCTTTAACACCAAGAGCTCGGGAGATGAGTGCATTTATAACTGCAGATGGGTTGTATGAATTCACTGTAATGCCTTTTGGGCTGAAAAATGCCCCAGCAACTTTCCAGCGTCTTATGAACTTAGTGTTAAAAGACATACCACAATGTAGAGCTTACTTGGATGATATTGTAATTTTTCACAATAATTGGGAGGACCATATGAAAGGTTTGGCTAAACTATTAAAATGCTTAAAGGAGGCTAATTTAACTGTAAACTTACATAAATGTACTTTTGCTAGAGCTAGTATTTCTTACTTAGGATATGAAGTGGGAAATGGTAAGGTGTTACCACTCAAAAATAAAATAAATGATATATTAGAGTATCCAGTGTTGACTAGCAAGAAGGAGGTGCAAAGATATCTAGGAATGTGTGCTTATTATAGGAAGTTCTGTAAAAATTTTGCAGCAATTGCAGCTCCTTTGACAAACTTGCTATGTAAAAATGTAAAGTTTAGATGGTCTCAGGAATGTCAGGATGCATTTACTAAATTAAAAGGAATGTTGTCATCTGGTCCAGTGTTAGCTACTCCTGACTACTCTAAGCCATTCAAACTATATATAGATGCTTCGGACTGGGGTGCTGGTTCTGTACTAATGCAAGAAGATGATGAGGGTATTAATCATCCAATACATTACTATTCTAAAAAATTTACTAAATGTCAACAGAATTACTCCACAGTGGAGAAGAGGCTTTATCATTATTACTAGCTGTTAAAAAATTGACATTTATTTATCAGCCAATACTGTTGAAGTATTTACTGACCACAACCCTTAACATTTATTGCTAGCATGAAGAATTCCAACCAGAGAATATTAAGGTGGTCTTTATTGTTGCAAGAGTACAATCTGGTCATCAAACATATTCCAGAAAAAATAAATGTAGTAGCAGATGCACTTTCTAGATTCCAAAACCTGGGGTAACTTAGGGTTGTACTATTGCACAGAGATGTATATAATAGTGTGTATCTAGTGTTTATTATATATCATTTACTGTTTCTTTACAATTATTATGAAATCTGTTTGAGGTGTTAATTTTATGAAAAAAAAGTGAAATTCCTTTAAGAATTTACTTTTTTTTTCTCCATGGCTTAGGAGGGGTGTTACGGACCTTACCGCCTGTGGAGGTTGGTTTGTGTTGTAAAATGTTGGTGGACTCAGTGGAGAGTGTTTATTAGTATAAATCCCCAGCTGAGATCAGAGAGGCCGCGAGTCACCATTAATACTCCGCTCAGTAAAGTAGTGCCTTCTCAGCTGGATATCATCAGAAATAATGTGAACTAGAAAAGCCTAACTATGTAAGGGAAAAATGGACTCAAAAGTATGCATGGGGAATATAGTGAATAAAATCATTAATGCGTTTGATTGCATAGGTAAAGAATAGAGTATTAAGGGGCGATGATGCAAGAGAGGTGGACGCCATCTTGACTGGAGGGGGAGGTGTATCGCTGCCGACCGTTCCTGCTATTTGAGGGGTTTTCTCCGGCCGTACAGTCAGATAAGCCTATCCTTGTATATAACCAGGGTTGCAAGATTGGGTAGAGTAATACTACAGAAGTTGGAGAGGTTTTATAAGAGTCCAGGTTTCCTAGAGGCAAAAATATATGTCATTGGATGATAGCGGTTCGTGGCTGGGTGCATGACACCAAGAATGGGACAGTGAGCCGTGGGGTGGTCAGAGCCACGTAAGTTTATAATACATAGTGATCTTATGTTGTAAGGAAAACGCCTTTTTAAATGTATTCATGTGTGTTATACGTATAAAATTTGTTACCTGTGTACTAGGCTGTTTCCCTTACTCCTCATACTCCCTAGACAACATCGTAAGGACCACCACCAAATTCTCACTAGTTCTCTATGACAACAAAAACGTATCACTACTGATAACATCAGTAAGACACGGCCCGTAACACACCACACTCAAGATTCTCAAGGGAATCGACAGGGTTGGTAAAGACAGGCTATTTAACACAAGGGGCACACGCACTAGGGACACAGGTGGAAACTGAGTGCCCAAATGAGCCACAGAGACATTAGAAAGAACTTTTTTAGTGTCAGAGTGGTTGACAAATGGAATGCATTAGGAAGTAATGTGGTGGAGGCTGACTCCATACACAGTTTCAAGTGTAGATATGATAGAGCCCAATAGGCTCAGGAACCTGTACACCTGTTGATTGACGGTTGAGAGGCGGGACCAAAGAGCCAGAGCTCAATCCCCGCAAGCACAGTTAGGTGAGTACATACACACACACATGCATCAGATTCTTTACTTACAATATTTATGATTTACAAATTTATGTTACTACATAGACTCAATTTCACAATATTGTATAAACTTGGAACTTAAAAATTGTCAATCTGTTCATATATTGATAACTTTGTTAATTATCAATTAATCATTAA
>WNGS01084093.1:0-2500 GCA_020271785.1 Procambarus virginalis
TTATTTGTGTTTGTTAACTTATTTCAATTCAATTAACCAAGAGATTGTCTTTATTTATATTTTGCTTTTCTAAATTAATTAAAGTTTCATTATTTTTACTTTGTGTTTTGCGTGTCTTCCCTTACCTTACCACAGACAAACAGGCAAGCAGTCTCTTTTTTTTGTTTTGTGACCAGGCATTGACACCTGCCATTGGAGGACTGCCGAACACCATACTCCAACACTTTACCGTCACATACATGGGGCCTGTCTAGGAGCTTCACTCAGGTACTGGTACCAGAACGTAAATTTGTGGTAAGCGTACTTGGCTTTAATACACATGCTTTTCAATATCTTCAATATTCAATTTCTTATTCATATGGTGCTGTGTGTATTGTGCATTCCGGGAGTAGCATATGGTGAGTGTGAGACAACTTTGGATTACGTGGTGACTGTAGGCCTCAGTCATTCTCTTAATTGGTCGTCTCTCCCTCCGTGTTATTACCCGTGTTTACCACCTTTTGTCCCTAGGATATTTCTCATATTTTCGGCAGATCATCATTTTGGGTACCCTGGTACTTTGGTTTGTCTTCGGGTCATAGCACCCAATCTTCTGCAATCCGACTCTAGGAGGATAAAGAGGGCCATAGTTCCTCTAGCACGGACTTTATTGACGAGTTGGGACCTCGGCAACAGTTCTCGTCACCAGTTGACACTCGCACCCCTACACGTCGGTCAGAGATGATGATATTTACTTAGGTAGGGAATTAGCTTTCTTTTTCAGAGCACAAAGTTCGCTAATTCTGTAAGTATCATATTTCATTTCAGTGGGAAAAACTTGCTTTATGTCCTATAGACTCGGCAAGGTATGCCTACATTCTTGGACTACCTAATTCACTTTGGAGCAATTAAATGTTTCATTTGTCTTAGAAACTCAGTTTCACTTAGTAGGATTTTCTTGCCCTTATTCTCCTACAGTGAGTACCGGGTACAAGATTTCCTGCGATCTTGATTTATTAATCATTTACCATCTTGAATTAACATTAATTGTTAAAGATTCCACAGGATAGGTACCAGTTGCCACGTTGTCCTGTTTCTGACATTCACCATATCACAACAGTATATTCGTTGTATATTTATTTGCTAAATTTCACCATGTTTCGTCTCCAAGCTTTCCGTACAGATCCAGCAGGTGAAATAGGGAACTTAAGTCGTGCCAAGAGGACTGAATTACAAACTCTTGCACATGAGTATCACCTAGATGTTCCCCATGGAGCCAACAAGAATGAAATATACAACATTCTCTTAGATCACTTTTTAGATGAAGGGGTAATAGACTCTGACACTCACGAACATTACACTATTGCAGATAAACAAGATTTGGCCACTATGAAACTTAAACTCGAACTTGCCAAGATCGAGCGGGAGCAACAAAAGGATGCAGCTGCCATCAAGAAAGAAGAGCAAGAAAGAGAGATCCACCTCACGGAACGTGAGGCGGCCCTGGCAAAAGAAGCTATACAGCTCAAGGAACGAGAGTTGGCCCTATTCAAAGAGCATGAGCGAGTACAGCTTGAAACAAAACAACGCCACCTGGAGATGCAACGCGAGCATGATAAGCAGCAAGCGGATATGGCCATAGAATGTCGTCAAAAAGAACTCACGTTGGAAACTACCCACCACGCTCAACGCCAACAAGCTGCAGCTAGTCTTCCTCCAAGTTTCAATGTCTCCCATGCAAGTAAGTTAATGCCACCGTTCGTAGAGTCAGAGATTGACGTATTCTTTACCACCTTTGAGACCCTTGCTAATCAACTTAGCTGGCCTGCTGACCAATAGGCTACCCTTCTCAGAGTACATTTCACAGGTAGAGCTGCAGTCACCCTCAGTACTTTGGCGTCTGAGAATGACTACCAGACCCTGAAGCAAGCAGTGTTGGACGCCTACCTTCTCTCCACCGAAAGCTACCGACGGAAATTCCGTGATCATCTTAAGGCAAGTACCACCACCTTTCTAGAGTTTGCCAATACCAAACGGAGATATTTTATGAAATGGCTGGAAGCGGCACATGTCTCTACCTATGCAGAACTCGTCAACCTCATGCTAGTTGAAGAATTCTTGAGGCGTGTACCTCCTCCTGTCCGTTTATATTTAGCAGACAAGGAAGAGACCGATTACGTAAAATGTGCGAAGTCGGCTGACACTTACAGCCTCATCCACCGGCTGACACCAGAACCACCTACCAGTAAGAAGTCTTGGTACAGCTACGAGAAAGTGAGCTCAGATCAAGCTGGCTCACAATTGTACTGTAAGTATTGTAGACTTTATGGACATACCATAGATAAATGTGGTAAGTCTCAATACAAAGGTACTACTGAATCTACTAAACCCAAACAGACTCCTCCTAAGTCCGGTAAGCCTGTGATGAATGTTGGTGTTCATGTTAATGATCTTTCTCTCTTCAGTAAACACCTTATCCTGGAACTGTCTCTACCAACGGTTCAGATTCGGAGGGACGTTT
>WNGS01084093.1:7500-12466 GCA_020271785.1 Procambarus virginalis
AATTAATGAAGCGTCCAACACGTCACATCCAAATCAAATTCGAGCATTGTTTGCAATCATATTGACCACCTTCGTCTCCATCAGAGTTATGGGAGAAATATAAATCGCACATGGCTGAAGATATTATCCGTCGAATACGCAAGGAAAATTCAAATATGAGCATACCTTGATACCTTGAGGATACCTTGAGGTGCTTCCGGGGCTTATCGTCCCTGCGGCCCGGTCATCGACCAGGCCTCCTGGTTGCTGGACTGATCAACCAGGCTGTTGGACGCGGCTGCTACAGCCTGGTTGATCAGGTATCCTTTGGAGGTGCTTATCCAGTTCTCTCTTGAACACTGTGAGGGGTTTGCCAGTTATGTCCCTTATGTGTAGTGGAAGCGTGTTGAACAGTCTCGGGCCTCTGATGTTGATAGAGTTCTCTCTCAGAGTACCAGTTGCACCTCTGCTTTTCAACGGGGGTATTCTGCACATCCTGCCATGTCTTCTGGTCTCATGTGATGTTATTTTTGTGTGCAGGTTTGGGACCAGCCCCTCTAATATTTTCCACATGTAAATTATTATGTATCTCTCCCGCCTGAGCTCAAGGGAATACAGATTTAGGCTCTTAAGTCGGTCCCAATAGTTTAGATGTTTTACCGAGTGGATTCTAGCAGTAAAGGACCTCTGCACGCTCTCCAGGTCAGCAATTTCACCAGCAGTGAAAAGGGCTGTCATTGTGCAGCAGTACTCCACTCTAGAGAGCACAAGCGTTTTGAAAAGTGTCATCATCGGTATAGCATCTCTAGTGTGAAAAGTTCTTGTTATCCAACCTGTCATTTTTCTTGTAGTTGTGACGGCTACTTTATTGTGTTCTTTAAAGGTGAGGTCTTCCGACATGAGTACACCCAGATCCTTTACATTGCCTTTTCGTTCTATGTTATGATTTGCCTGAGTTTTGTACGTGGTTTCCGTTTTTATATTTTCATTTTTTCCATAGCGCATGAGCTGGAACTTGTCTTCGTTAATTACCATATTATTTTCTGTAGCCCACAGAAAGACCTGATCTACATCTGACTGGAGGTTCGCCGTGTCCTCTATGTTGCCTACTCTCATGAAGATCCTAGTGTCATCTGCAAAGGATGATACAGTGCTATAGGTTGTGCTCTTGTCTATGTCCGATATGAGTTTGAGAAAAAGTACTGGAGCAGGCACAGTACCCTGGGGGACTGAGCTCTTAACGGTTGACGGGTTGGATTTTATTTTGTTGACTATTACACATTGGGTTCTGTTGGTCAGGAAATTGTAGATCCATCTGCCTACTTTTCCGGTAATTCCTTTTGAGCGCATTTTATGGGCAATAACACCATGGTCACATTTATCAAAAGCTTTTGCGAAATCTGTGTAAATTACATCAGCGTTTTGTTTGTCTTCCATAGCATCTAATGCCATATCATAGTGGTCCACCAACTGCGACAGGCAAGAGCGCTCTGTTCTGAAACCATGTTGTCCGGGGTTATGGAGATGCTGTGATTCCATGTATTTTGTGATCTTACTTCTTAGCACTCTCTCAAAAATTTTATGATGTGCGATGTTAGTGCTATCGGTCTGTAATTTTTTGCCTCTGCCTTATTTCCTCCTTTATGAAGTGGTGCTATCTCTGCTGTTTTTAGTATATCAGGAATAACGCCAGTATCTAGGCTTTGTCTCCACAGAATGTGAAGGGCCTGCGATAGAGGTTTTTTACAGTTCTTGATGAATATGGAGTTCCAAGAATCCGGGCCTGGTGCGGAGTGCACAGGCATACTGTTTATGGCTTCTTCAAAATCCAGTGGGGATAGGGTGACGTCTGATATATGATTTGATGTTGGTATCATATCCATGAAAAATAGATTTCATAGAAATCTAGATTTCTATTAAATTTCTAGAAAAATCTATATAAATCTAGATTTATATAGATAGAAACATAGATTTCACATCAGAAATCTACAACGAAGCGTTGATAATGACTGAAGATTTGTGCTTAGAAATCGCGAACAAAGTTCCCAAAAAAATGAAAATGCCATCACCGAATCGATCTGCTTCTGCTTCGTTCGATGTTGAATTGCGTCGGGAACAAAATTACAACACGGGTGATCTGTTGTCATATGTGCAGTCAAACATTCCTCAGCTAACGCTTGAGTGAAAAGGTATTTACAATCAAATAATTCAAACGGTCAATAACGGGTTTGGAGAAATCTTTTTAGATGCACATGGAAGAACTGTAAAACCTGGGTAATTACATTGATTCAGGCAGCATTTCGATCACAAAATGGCATAACCTTAGCTCTTGCATCGTCCGGAATAGCTGCGACATTGCTACCAGGTGAAAGAACTGCTACTTCGGCTATGAAATTGCCATTGATCATGCATTCAACTCCCACGTGCAACATTTCCAAAGCATTGCACAGATGTAAATTTATTGTTTGGGATGAATGCACAATGGCCCCAAAAAATCGCTCGAGGCTCTTGATCGATCATTGCAAAATTTGTTTGGAAACATCAGACCATTTGGGAACGCATGAATGTTGCCAGCAGGAGATTTCCGGCAAATATTACCTTTAATTCCTCGATCGACACTAACGGACGAAATAAATTCTCGCCTGAAATACTCTACTTTGTGGCGCCACTTAAAGACGTTAAAATTAACTACAAATATGCGTGTCTAGCAGCAAAACGATCCATCAGCTGGGATATTCTCACATCAATTTCTGGAAATTGGGAACGGAAACGTGCTGGTTGATCTGACCTCAGGACTAATTTCATTGCCTCAATACTTCAACAATTTAGTGACGTTAAAAGAAGAATTTGTTGAAAAAGTATTTCCCAATGTTCAAACCAATTATAAGATTCTCGATTGGCCGGGTGCCGGTTGCTGACATTGAGGTGATCCCAGCTTCACATACCGCACAACCAAATGAGTCTCTCTCGCAGGACCAGCACCACAACCACCGACTTCTGAAGCCCATAAGCAATCCAGCTTGGATCGCCCCATTGCCGACCAAGAAGCTGCGACTTTGCTAGAAGCTGCGACAACACCACTTGACACTGCCCGACGTAGAGCTGTAGCAGTTCCCCATGCAGGTGACTTCCTATTAGCATCGCAGTTTAATCCAATTTAACCCAGTTCGGTTAAACTGGATTAACCGAACTGGGAATAATGAAGCAGAATATTTTCTTGAATTAATTGACAATGGCTTTCTTAAGCAACACATTAAGGAACCTACACAGGAAAATAATGCTTTAGACTTAGTATTAACTAACAGGGAAGCACAAATGAATGACATCAAATTAGGGAGGGAGCTAGGGAACAGTGATCACAAAGAAATCAGATTTAGTATAGAATGGAATAGATTTTTAGGGGAAAATTATATTAGAGTGTCAGATTTTCGAAAAGCTGATTTAAATAGCGTTAGGAATTTTTTGGGTAAAATAGATTTGAAAGCATGGAGGGTGGATCGTCCTTGGAGCGAGACGTGAACCCAGCGATGGGTGATGTAAAAAGGGATTTCGATGTGGATTCAAAATATAACTTATTTAAAAATATTCAAAGCAAAGCACAGGAACGTAGTATACCATACAAGCTAAATAGATCGAATACTAATGATCCGAAATGGATAGCAAAGGATTTGAAGAAACTTATAGGAATAAGGAGAGCATGGTACAAGGGGATAAAGAATGGGTAAGTCATTTTAGAACATGAATTCGTCCAACTGGTTAGAAATGTTAAAAAAGAGATAGGGAAGGCAAAAAGAAACTATGAAGTTTGCATAGCAGAGCAAGCAAAGACAAATCTTAAGGTTTGTTTTCAGCTATATCAAACAAAAATTAGGGAAAGGATAGGTCCATTAAAAACTGGGACAGGTCAGATAAATGATAACGACGAAGAGATGAGTGCTATTTTAAATAAATATTTTATCTCTGTATTTACTAAAGAGAAACTTAACTTTATGCCTTCAGCCGAACAAGTCTATGTGAGTGGGGAAAAGTACAGGTTGACTAGTTTAGCAGTTACTAAGGAGTATGTTATTAAATAAATAGTTAAACTCAAGTCAAACAAATTCCCAGGGCCAGGCGAAGTGTTTGCCAGGATGCTCAAGGAATGCAAAGAGAAGCTTTGCGAGCCTTTGTCTACCATGTTTAAAAAATCATTATAGTCAGGCAGAGTGCCAGAGTCGTGGACGGTTGCTAATGAGGTTTCAATTTTCAAGAAAGGAGATAATTTTCAAGAAAGCGTCAAACTAGCAGTCAATTAGCTTAATGTCTATTGTGAGAAAGTTACTTGAATCGATAATTGCAAATACTATTCGTCTTCATCTTGAAAAACATAAATTAATAAATGATTCACAACATGGGTTACGAACGGCCGTTCATTTTTAACAAATTTGCTATCATTTTATTTCAGCATAATTGAGGCAGTAGATAGTGGTAAGGTTTGTGATGTTGTGTACCTTGACTTTAGCAAGGCTTTTGATACAGTGCCACATGAAAGACTGATTAAAATGAAAGAGGCTCATGGTATTGGGGGTGCTATATTATGTTCTTGGCTATACCAAAAGAAACAAAGAGTTAGTATCAATGGGGTATCAAGTATCAATCAAAAACAAAACCTTAATATAAGGTTTTGAAGCTAGGTAATGATAATAGGGTTACAAGATAAAAGCAAGATGGTGTTGAAATTGTGAAGTCGGATTGCGAAAGGGATCTGGGAGTTATGATTAGTAAGAATTTCAAACAAAAAAATCAGTGCTTAAATGTTCGTAATAAGGCAAATAGGACACTGGGATTTTTTATTCGAAGCATTACTAATAAGACACCTGGTGTTGTTTTTAAGCTATATCTGCTCTTGCTCTTGTTAGCCCCTCTTATTAATGTGGGAGAATACTGAATCTATGCTTTATGCACTAACTTGCTTAAACTGGCAAGTTTGAAGTTAAATAGCTTTAGG
>WNGS01084096.1:0-10366 GCA_020271785.1 Procambarus virginalis
ATGCCCGAAACCACTTTGCATAATAGTGGCTTTAGGCATTGTATGTACTAGCCCTATCTATTAACTCCATCACTCTGTACAATCACTTTTATGTATGTACCTTACCTAAATAAACATTTTTTTTTTTTTTTTTGAAGCTACAATCCTTTCCCCTAATTACAGGTAACACTCTTCTCAGTTTGTTGGAGGGAGCTGAGGTGTAATCACCATATAAGCAAGCAATTTGATGAATAGCGGACAGTACAATTTCCAGTCAACAATGTAGCACATGCGTGTACAGTTCTAATCGTACGTTACAAACAGTATGGTGGGAGGAGAATGGTGGCAAGTGAGGTGAGATGAGGGAGGGAGCGAGTGACAACCAATGGCGGGCTGCCACTGCCACTCAGCATACCAACTTCGTAGTTCGTTATGGTGAACACAAATGTAGATACTTATATATAATGTGTATATATAGTGTAATAACAGCAAAAGAAGTGTGTGGAGAAGCCATTTTGGTGAGGGAGGTGGCAACATCTGCATGATTTATCATGCTGGGTAGGAATGGCCATTATGCTCTTTGGGCACTATACCAGCTTAGATGAACAGTTATGGTGAACAGAACATGTAGATACTAATATATAACTTCTATATAGAGAATAAAAGCAAGAACAGTATGGTGGGAGGAGGATGTGGGCAAGTGAGGAGTCATTGAGGGAGTGGTGGTGAGAGGCTGACTGGCAGATGTGGTGACCACTCCTTGCTGCTTTTTGACTTGCAATATCAACTTAGTGGTTCGTTATGGTGAACAAAACATGCAGATACATATATATAACCTGTGTATATAGGGTAATAACCGACAAAGTATTTGTTTATTGTTTTATGAACACAATAACTGAATCAATAATATGCTCACCATAATTTTGAGTACAGCATTGATTCAAACATTTTATTATATAAATATATCACACTACACACTATTGAATAATATTACAGCAAAAAAACGATGAAAAATCAATCAGACATTAAATAATAAATAATATAAATAAAATTATTGTTTATTTAGGTAAGGTACATACATTCAAGAGATATTACAAAGAATGATTGATTTATAGATAGGGCTAGTACATACAAAGCCTAAAGCCACTATTACACAAAGCGTTTCGGGTATAAACTTGAACTAAACTTAAAAGCATAAACTTGAACATTGAACTTGATACATTAATTGTGACTCCTTATCATCCTTAAATGCTCTCAACTCTTTAAGACATAACTGTAACATGTTCGTGTCTGAAGCTAGACACAAACACAACAAAATTATTAAGGATGGTAACAGAGTCAATTTCATGTGGTCTCCATCTCATGTTGGCCTCCGAATGCATGATAGAGCTGATAAGTTAGCCAAAGAATCTGCCTTTAAAGGAGCCGTTGAGTGTAACCTTGGATTGTCAATGAGCAATCTGAGAGCAGCAGTACACCGAGAACTTCAACAAGATCTTGTAGATCTGAGGCAAAGTGAAATTGACACCAGTAATTCCATCTATCATCATACTATCATGCAAGAGGAGCCACACATCTATGGATCATCCTATAAAATCAGCAGACTTCTAGATCAGGGGTCTCCAAACTTTTCAATGTAAGGGCCACATTATATATTTCCCATATTTATGCGGGCCGAAGGAAAAAAAATGAAAAAAAAAAACAAAAAACAAATCAGTGCCAGTAATTTAATTTCCTCAAATATTAAAGTATAAACATGGAAAAATTAAAACATATCTTTTTTGAAAAAATTAGGGTAAAC
The DNA here is from genome assembly GCA_020271785.1 of Procambarus virginalis. Classification (NCBI taxonomy): domain Eukaryota; kingdom Metazoa; phylum Arthropoda; class Malacostraca; order Decapoda; family Cambaridae; genus Procambarus; species Procambarus virginalis. Next base: position 1,781 of record WNGS01084096.1, read on the forward strand.
TAAATAGATTCCTGCCTTTAGTTTTATGCAACCAAATTAGTGTGACGAATGATACTGTCGTTTTGACTTCAAAATTTCATTAAAATCAGGTTCCAGATTAGATAAGCCAATTGTAAGAATTGATTTCAAGTGATCATCAGACAAATTTGCTCGATAGTTAGATTTCACATACTTCATTTTGGAAAATGTTTGTTCACACAAGTATGTTGAACCAAAAATGGACACAAAACTACAAGCAAACTTTATCAAATTTGGAAACTGATCTGGCTGCAGGCATTTATAAAACTCAATCAGATTTCCTTCTCTATACTTATCTTTCAGTCTGTCATCTGCCTGGAGATCAATAATTTCCATTTGAAATTGAGTTGGAAGATTTTCAGCATTGCAGTCAAATGGATTATGAAAGAGCCTGATTTCATTTGCTTTGGCATCAAGGTCAGCAAATCGCTTCTGAAACTGTTTTTTCAAATCTGAAATTATTCCATTTGCAAATGAAAAAGGAAATTCAACTTTACTTTCTGCATGAAATTTTTCACAACATGGAAAATGAGCAAAATTCTTAACCTTCACCTGGCCTTCAAGTAGCGCAAGTTTTGCTCTGAATGCCTTGACATGAACAAAGTAGTCACTGATCAAATTTGTTTTGCCTTGCAATTTCAGATTCAAGTTATTCATATGACCTGTCATATCTGCAAAAAATGCCAATTTCCAAATCCATTCACATTCTGATAATAATGGCTGAGGTTTATTTTTCTCTGAGAAATAAATCAATTTCTAATCTGAGCTCAAAGAAATGCAGCAAAACCTTTCCACAACTAAGCCATCTAACTGCTGTATAATAAGGCAAGTCAACAAACTCTGCATCAATTTCTTTCAAGAAATCACGGAACTGGCGATGGTTGAGTGCATGAGATCTAATGAAATTAACCACAGAAACAACAGGTTTCATGACACAAGACATATCAACATATTTTAGGCACAATGCTTGTTGATGGATAAGGCAATGCAAAAAAAATGGGTTTTGAGAATCCTCCAACCTCACAAGCTGTTGTAATTTGCCCAACCAAACCCTTCTTTGTCCCAGACATATTCTTTCCTCCATCAATTGTCACACACTGCACTTGTTTCCATTCCAGGTTATATTCTGTCATAGTTTTACTTACTTCATTGAAAATGTCCTCTCCAGTTGTTGTGGTGTGCATGCTGTGAACTGATGCTAATTCTTGGGTCACATTAAATTCACTATCAACACCACGAATGAATACTAAGAGCTGAGAAGTATCACACACATCAGTTGATTCATCCAACGCAAGAGAATACCAACAAAATCTTTTTGTTTTTTCCTTTATTTGCCGAATTATGTCGCCTCCTAAATCTTCAATTCTACGAGCAACAGTATTTGACCCAAGACTTATCATTTTGAAGAGGTTTACTTTTTCTGGACATACCTCTCCTGCTGCTTCCACTATACACTCTTTTATGATACTACCATCAGTGAAAGGTTTTCCTTTTTTGGCCAACACATAGGCAACTTTGTAACTGGCTCTAGTTGAAGTTTCATTTTCAGATTTTTTCTTACTGAAAACAGCTTGTTGAGAATGCAGACTGTGCTGAAATGATTCAAACTTTTTAGTGCGTTCTGCTCCTGTGATGTGAGAATAACTTGAGCCATGTTTAGATTCATAGTGCCGACGAATATTGTATTCCTTCAGAACAGCAACACTGTCTCTACATATGAGGCATAAAGCTTTATCATTTGCTATCACAAAAAAGTACTTTATCTTCCATTCGTCATTGAACTGACGGCACTCACTGTCCACTTTTCTTTTCTTTATCTTTTCCATATCTGAAAACATAAGGGTAAAATAAATGAAATAAATTCTACAGGAAAAAAACAGCTTGTATGTGGTGTTAAAAAGCATAGCATATTATTATAAAGTGGTAAATATTATGGCAACAGCTTTCGTTGATAAACTTAATGGTTACCATTTTAACTATTTTAAACATGCAATATTTTTGGCTACAATAGTATTATTGCTATTTTGTATAACTAAGATAAAGGTATTGTCAAAGTACAGAGAAAAGAATATTGTACAGTGTTTGTGCTCCCTGAAACAGAAGCAGCGAAGCCCCACTCGCCCTCCATCCCCACAATATACAGTTATACACAACTGATTGGTTGTAATGCACAACACATACCTACCAGTACTAGTATCTGTGCGTCACACTATCGAGAGAGAGGAAAACTGACTCGGGCTGAGCGCCACCAGTCAGCAGCCCCAGCTTTGAATAATTCTGCGATGCCATTCGTACGATAATTATTTTTTCAAGGCCACCACACAGGGATTTGTTTGGCGGGCCGGATGAAATTATGTGGCGGGCCATAGTTTGGAGAGCCCTGTTCTAGATGCTACTACTGCTCGGCTTAGACTCGGTTAAAAGTATCTCTGATAATTCTCATTATCTGCTGATGTAGACCTGACCAAATGTAAACTGTGTCAACAAAATTATTCGCACACCCTCCTTCACTATGTGATGGAGTGCGAAAAGATACGTGAATTTAGAGACAATTCTATAACCAATGTTCCAACGATGTGTAAATATTTCATTCAAAATGATCTGCTACCAGAAATTTTAGCCAAATATCCCCAGTTTTGCTAACTGTAGGTAGTAACTAAGTGATTGTTAACTAAGTGATTGTAACCTATCCACTGCTGCCCACTGGATGGGGGCAGTATGCAAGACAAATATATCAATTGTGACACTAGCTCTCCACATATGTCAGTTGCTTAATTTAGAAACTGTACTTGTGGTCGATCTCGAATCCATTGTTGACGTGACGACTTATATTGAATTTTGTAACTAGTTCATCAAGATTGTAACTTGCTTAGCTAAATGAATTGTGGGGTTCAGTCCCTGAGCCCATTATGTGCCTCTGTAACCCTTTCCACTACCGCCCACAAGATGGGTATGGGGTGCATAATAAATGAACTGAACTAAACTAACTCGAGACATTGAAATAGGTAATTATCTTTTCGTGGCCACTCCTGCCTGACAGCTGGGGCTGAGCAGACTGCCTCAGATGCACGCTGAATCAGCGCCTCTTTTTTGCCAGACTTCCCCGCTCTATAACGTGCAAAATATGCCACTTACGATTGTTTTATTATTTTTTTCCGTGATCAGGAACACAAATTAACAGGTTTAGAAGGATTTTTTTTATGTGCCTGTGGGTGACAATGGCCAAGTAGCCCCTAGCAACACAAGGGTTAAAGACTTGCCCAAAACACTATGCATGCTAGTGGCTTTACAAGAATGTAAAATCAATACACACAGAAATCACAATAGCGTGATGCATCAAATGAACAAATCCACAAGGGCCGTGACGAGGATTCGAACCTGCGTCCGAGAGCATCCCAGACGCTGCCTTAATCGACTGAGCTACGACATGGTAAAAGAATTGCAACCAGGAAATCATACTGATTTATCAACGGTTCCTGCAGTCTCTCTGAGACACAAACCAGGGTTTTATGCAATTCCCCCATGCACTCGAGCTATGTCAATAGTCTGTTCTACCTATACAACCTATAGCACTGTATCATCCTTTGCAGATGACACCAGGATCTTCATGAGAGTAGGCAACATAGAGGACACGGCAAACCTCCAGTCAGATGTAGATCAGGTCTTTCTATGGGCTACAGAAAATAATATGGTGTTTAACGAAGATAAGTTCCAGCTCATGCGCTATGAAAAAAATGAAAATATAAAAACGGAAACCACGTACAAAACTCAGGCAAATCATAACATAGCACGAAAAGGCAATGTAAAGGATTTGGGTGTACTCATGTTGGAAGACCTTACCTTTAAAGAACACAATAAAGTGGCCGTCACAACTGCACGAAAAATGACGGGTTGGATAACAAGAACTTTTCACACTAGAGATGCTATACCGATGATGATACTTTTCAAAACGCTGGTGCTCTCTAGAGTGGAGTACTGCTGCACAATGACAGCCCCTTTCAAAGCTGGAGAAATTGCTGACCTGGAGAGCGTGCAGAGATCCTTTACTGCTAGAATCCACTCGGTAAAACATCTAAACTATTGGGACCGACTAAAGAGCCTAAATCTGTATTCCCTTGAGCGCAGGCGGGAGAGATACATAATAATTTACACATGGAAAATATTAGAGGGGCTGGTCCCAAACCTGCACACAGAAATAACATCACATGAGACCAGAAGACATGGCAGGATGTGCAGAATACCTCCGTTGAAAAACAGAGGTGCAACTGGTACTCTGAGAGAGAACTCCATCAACATCAGGGGCCCGAGACTGTTCAACACGCTCCCACTACACATAAGGGGCATAACTGGCAAACCCCTCACAGTGTTCAAGAGAGAACTGGATAAGCACCTCCAAAGGATACCTGATCAACCAGGCTGTGACTCGTACGTCAGGCTGCGAGCAGCCGCGTCCAACAGCCTGGTTGATCAGTCCAGCAACCAGGTGGCCTGGTCGATGACCGGGCCGCGGGGACGCTAAGCCCCGGAAGCACCTCAAGGTATACTCAAGGTAAGGTATACCTCTTCGCCCTTACTTCATTACACTGTCGTAGTGTAATGCTTTTTACACTACGCATTACATTACGCTTCATTACACTTACTTTTTTTACCATGTCGTAGCTCAGTCCGATTAACCCTTACACTGCTCAGGGGTCCTGGGGACATTTACACCCCTGTGCGCAAGAAAAAAAAAAAATTCCAAAAAATTTTTTCGTCTTCTAAACACGTTAATTTGTGTCCCCTGAGCACGGGAAAAATAGCAAAAAAATCGTAGGTCACATATTTTGGGCGCAATTGACCGAGGAAGTCTGGCAAAAAGTGGGCGTTGACAGAGCGGTCGCCAGGGCCGGTCAGTGTCACCCGCGCTGACAGATGGGAGTTGCCACAAAGATATTATTATCTAATTGTTTCAATGTCTCCGATTGATTTTTTCTTAGTTTTTTTGCAGTAATATTATTCAATAGTGTGTATTGTAATATATTTATATAATAAAAGTGGTGAATAATCGCTATACTCAAAAGTATGGTGTGCATATTAGTGATTCAATTATTATGTTCATAAAACAATAAACAAACAGTTTTGCTGCTATTACACTCTATACACAGGTTATATATAAGTATCTGCATATTTTGGTCACCATAACGAACCACTAAGTTGGTATTGAGAGTCGAAAAGCAACGAAGAGTTACCGCTACACACCAGCCAGCCACTCGCTGCCACTCCCTCAACACACGCACTAAACTTTCTCCCCCAACAGTACCATTTGTGGTGTTATTACACTATATACAGACGTTATATATAAGTATGTATATATTTTGTTCACCACAACTGTACAGCTAAGCTGATATAGTTAGTTCAGGCACAAAGAGTCGTCGGTATACGCGGCTGGCGGCTCCCTCACTCATTCAAGGTCACACGCACTAAACTTTCTCCCCCAACAATACTGTTTTCAGTGTTATTACCCTATATACACATATTATATATAAATATCTACATGTTTTATGCACTGTAACTGTACACCTAAGCTTGTAGTGCGCCCAAAGAGCATAGTGGCCACTCTCTAAACAGCTTGACAAATCGTGCAGACGACGTCACCTCCGTCACCCAAATGGCTCCTCCCAGCATAATCCTTTTGCTGTTATTACACTAATACACACATTATATATAAGTATCTACATTTGTGTTCACCATAGAGAACCACTGAGCTGGTATGGTGAATGTAAACAATAACAGGTGGCCACACAGTCAGTAAACGATGCTGTCTTCCTCAGTCTCTCAGCATCACTCCTCCCACAGCGCTAATTATTACAACAATCCTGCTATTATCACAACCCTGGTTATTTATATCACAGTCACGGGTCATCTGTAATATTGTCATCACTAAATAATAACAGTTATATATTTATTTTGACATTTTTCGGTGATGCTGTGGTCACAAGCTGAACAGCAATGCTGATCGCTCATGCTGCGTGCGCCAGCCTTGGTTGCTCCAACAGTACTGTGCCTCTCACACCTGAGAATATTGCCCACGATTTTTTTTTAAATTGCGTCTGTTTACAAGAGCCCTGAGGAAGCTACTGTGAACCCCGTGTAGCCGCGGGCCATTTGAATCGGGAATGGCACCCTATGGCGTATATATACGCCATGCGCACCGTCGGACATGTTACTCAGGGCGTATATATACGCCATGCGCAGTTTAAGGGTTAAGGCAGCGTCTGGGATCCTCTCGGACGTAGGTGTGAACCCTCATCACGGCCCTTGTGGATTGGTTCATTTAATGTAAAATCAACTTCATTTCGATGGTCTTTCTTAACCCCCATGTACCTTGTATATAAATAAATAAATAAATAATTAAATAAGTCTGCATTATTTAATTCAATAACAAATAAAAAAAAGTTACAATTTAGACCATAAGAAGAAAATATCAAAAGTTATCTAAACCAGATAATCTTAGCAGCCAGATTTCTAATTTAAAATGTTTCATAATAATTCTTAACAATTAATATTCATAACAATAATTCATGGTGTTGGGGACAGGCAGCCAGTGTATTTATGCATGTCAGGCTTATATCAAGGTATCTCCCACTTCCGCTTAAGGTCGAACTACAGACCCTCCCCAGGATGCAACCCCACAAGAAGCTGACTCATGGGTATTTATATTTACTGCTAGGTGAACAGGGGGCATTAAATGATAGGAAGCATGCCCAACCATTTATGTGATTAGAACCAACCCGACTACACTACCAAGATCCTACATAATGTTCTTAATCAGCCCGTCCTCCAAGGTTTCTCAATGTCAAGAAAATGGTCAATTTAATGTGTCCTCTCCTAACCTACCAGAGAACCTAAAACAGAAAACGGGACAATACGTCACTTCCGTGAGCCGCTTACATTTTCTTGCACAAAATTTTTTGGCCTTGAGTAACTCATACGATCGAAATGCAAAGTTCTTTGTAAGAGGACAAGTTGGCCTAATACCTCGAGAATGGGGGTTATCATAGCCGTTTTAATGTGTAACTCGCATTTTCCATTAAACTCAAATTAGAATCGATAATTTACGGTTTGATACACCAAATTATAATAAACACATTTGTGAATTGTATTTCACTTTCTTCAAGTAACTAATCAATAAAATCAACACAGGCTTTTATGAAAACAAAAATTGACATCAAAATAAGCTATATATTGAAACAACAAATATTTATCAATTTATTTTATCAATTTTGGCATTCACCAATTAACTTCCTTGAGACACTGATTGGCCAGGTTGTCAAAGCCATGCTTGATGGCAACCCCTGTATAGGGGCATATGTATTAGGGTACCATGCTAGGAGTGCCCTGATGGCAACGCCTGTATAAGAGTGTACGTGTGCATTAGGGTCCCATGCTAAGAGTGCCCTGATGGTAACCCATATATAGGGTGTGTGTATTAGGGTCCCATGCTAGGAGTGCCCTGGTGTATGTCTTGATCTGGTTGTAGGAGTATAACACTGTATATGTGTATTTACTGTCTTTCCTGTAGGATCAGTTGTCAGCTCTTGGACCCGGCTCTTGGTGGTCTCCTTCTCTTCATGGGGTCTCCTCTTCATGGTATACACCTCATGGGGTTTTCTTCTCTTCATGGTATACTCCTCATGGGGTACCTTGTGGTATACTGAACATGGGTGTTTCTCTTCCTCCAACCTGCTTGACCTTGTATTTATGTATCTGGATCAGATGTTTGTAGTTAAGAGGCACGATAAAATAATGCTACAGCTTTCAACAGGATACACACACAAGTGTTTGTTTCATAGAGAGACTTCTAAAAACAAGGCAGAACATGCACATGCGATCTGGGGTTTCTAAAATTGATTTGTGGTATGGCAATATTATCATGTTACTTTCAGCAGGGTATTGTGTGTTACTAGATGAAAACAGAAGATAAATGTTGTTTCACGTCAACAGAGGGCCAGAGAGTATGGCTTCAGTTCAAGGTGTTCGAGGTGGGGGAGAGAGCAGCAGCTTCAGCAAAGCAGCCGCAGTAGCAGCAGCAGAACAGCAGCAGAAGCAGGCACCGCACCACACCGCGCAGCGAGGATTACCACGTCTATCAGGCCTCCGTTGATGCTAGCGCCATCACCTTCACCGATACCACAACACCCGTGTCTGCCTCTTCAACACCGAACCAACAAGCAACAAATCACAGGTGTCAAGAGAATTATGTAGAAGTACGTACGTCATTCACAATACAAATTTAACGGCAAATGTTTTGCATTTGATGATGGCGATAGCGTTGCATTATGCTGATGTTCTCTAGGAGAGGTGCAGAGTTTCTGAAGACAGTGTTATTAATTATTATGAACTTGCTTCTATATATAGTGTTTTGTACTAATTGATTGGCTTGTGACAAGTGCCTTCCTAATTGCTTACCTATATTTGATTCTTGCTGCTTATTTCTATTCTTGACTTCGAACATATTTCTTTTGATGTTTTCTTCACAACCTGAGCGTGTGCTTCTTTCACAACCTGAGCGTGTGTTTCATTCACAAC
>WNGS01084097.1:0-12614 GCA_020271785.1 Procambarus virginalis
TTTAGGCATTGTATGTACTAGCTCTATCTATAATCCATCAACTTTTGTATATTACCTTGTATGTATGTACCTTACCTGAATAAATATTATATTTGTTGTACTTGAAATGATCCTCAAATTGTGCTACAACGAACCAATTGATAACCCTGAAATTTACCCTAATGTACCTAGTATCCTTGTTCATTATAGTGTTTTGCTATTATTGTTCACTCGCTGTACCCGCCACACGTTGCTGTGGCTCAGTCTGGTTAAATGAAAAGAAAGAAAATGGAAGCGCACATTTCTATTATGTTTAATTTCACCATGCTTGTGGGTATGCAATATGTTTTGTTGTTCCATTGCCTGTGGAGATATAGAGATTGTCTGGTTTGCTGACTCTAGAACACGCAACATATAATTGTCCCTAATGAGAAGCATTCCGTGTCTAGATATAAACTGACCAATTTTAAAGATTGGCCCTGAGCTTTGTTGATGGTGATTGCTAACGTCAATCAAATTGGAAATTACAATATCTTAAACTGAAATGGCATATCATGATGGAATCATAGGAATGCGAGGAATGAGGACAAGAAAGAAAAGAGAAAGCGCACATCTTTGCGATCAGATTTCTTTGAAAGGTTCAGTCAAGATTGTTGCTTTTACGATGTTGCCGATTAATTTTTTACTGCAAGGCGCGTGGCGTTGCAAAGCTTTAGCTGATTGATATTTCGCAACATGATAATTGGCACGCCGATTTTCAATTGCCGTACGTGTGATGGTATCCCTGGCAGATCGAGTGAATTCAAAAATTCTGTTGGATAACTAACCGTTTCATCTGCTTCCTCAACAGTGTCGACGGACTTGTAACGAGGAATTACAGGTAATGTTTGCCTGAAATCTCCTGCAAGCAATATTAATGCGCTCCCAAATGGTCTGATGTTTCCACGCAAATCTTGTAATGATCGATCAAGAGCCTTGAGCGATTTTTATGGGCCATTTTGCATTCATCCCAAACAATAAATTTACATTTCTGCAATACTTTTCCCATGCCGGATTCTTTGGAAATGTTGCACATGGGAGTTTCAATGAATTGCATATTCAATGCCAATTTCACTAGCTCTCTACATATGTCAGTTGCTTAATTTCGAACCTGTACTTTAGGTCGATCTCGAACCCATTGTTGATGTGACGACTTATATTGAATTTTGTAACTAGCTCATCAAGATTGTAACTTGCTTAGCTAAATGAATTGTGGGGTTCAGTCCCTGAGCCCATTATGTGCCTCTGTAACCCTTTCCACTACCGCCCACAAGATGGGTATCGGGTGCATAATAAATGAACTAAACTAAAACTAAACAAGGCTGAAGTAGCAGTTCCTCCACCTGATAACAATGTCGCAGCTATTCCAGACGATGCAAGAGCTGAGGTTTTGCCATTTTGGGATCGAAATACTGTCAGAATCAATGTAATTAGGAAGGATTTACAGTTCCTCTTGGCGCATCTAAGAAGATCTCCAAACCGTTATTGACAGTTAGAATTATTTGATTGTAAATGCGTTTTCTCTCAGGCGTTAGATTAGGAATATTTGATTGCACAAAAGACAACAGATCACTTGTATTGTAATTTTGTTCAAAACGCAATTCTACATTGAACGAAGCAGCAGCAGATCGATTCGGTGACGGCATTCCCAAATGATTTAAAACTTTGCTCACGATTTCTAAGCACAAATCTTCAATCAATATCAACGCTTCGTTGTAGATTTCTGCTGTGAAATCCATGTTCATATATGAATTTTCCTTGCGAATTCGACGGGTAATATCTTCAGCCATGTGCGACTTGTATTTCTCCCATAACTCTGTTGGAGATGAAGGAGAGCCGGTGGTCAATATGATTGCAAACAATGCACGAATATGATTTGGATGTGACGTGTTGGACGCGTCATTAATGCATACATCCCAGTGTCGGTCGTTCTCCAATAAATTCAGAGCTTGACTTGCACTTCAGAAAGTGGCATGTGTTACGCCGTTAACAAATCTCAATTGCTGGAAAGACGTTGGACCGAGCACATTTACCAACAGCATGCGAAGAAAGAAGCATTCATCTTGATTGGGATGCACAGTGTACAGTCTGCCTATTGTAGTTTATTTCAATATGCCAGGTTGTCCGTCGACTCGCTCTCCTCGTTTGCGTCGTTCAAATGATTTTCTACTGGCATTCCATGTGTAATACGTAGGCACTTCCAAATACAGCATTGTTTTCGCAAACACGTCATTCTGACATAACGTGCAGCAAGCAGCTAACGTTGTAGTCAGTGGATTCATAGCTGTTTGTTGCACATTTGCAGCTGTGAAATAAACGTGTTGTCCATTTTTTTGTTTTCAAAACAAAAACAAAAAATACTAACGAAATATTTAAATTCAAACAGATCAATCGTTCACAGTTCAATTTCACCACCAATTGCACTGAAAAATAAGAACAGTTAAAAAACGAAATGAAAAAAATGAAAAAAGAAACAAATAAAAGTGAAATTGACACCAGTAATTCCATCTATCATCATACTATCATGCAAGAGGAGCCACACATCTATGGATCATCCAATAAAATCAGCAGACTTCTAGATGTTACTGCTGCTCGGCTTAGACTCGGTTACAAGTATCTCTGGGAATTCTCATTTCCTGCCGATGTAGACCTGACCAAATGTAAACTGTGTCAACAAAATTATTCGCACACCCTCCGTCACTATGTGATGGAGTGCGAAAAGATACGTGAATTTAGAGACAATTCTATAACCAATGTTCCAGCGATGTGTAAATATTTCATTCAAAATGATCTGCTACCAGAAATTCTAGCCAAATATCCCCAGTTTGCTAACTGTAGGTAGTAACTGAGTGATTGTAACCTATCCACCACTGCCCACTGGAGGGGGGGCGGTGTGCAGGACAAACATATAAATTGTGACACTAGCTCTCCACATATGCCAGTTGCTTAATTTAGAACCTGTACTTGAGGTCGATCTCGAACCCATTGTTGATGTGACGATTTATATTGAATTTTGTAACTAGCTCATCAAGACTGTAACCTGCTTAGCTAAATGAATTGTGGGGTTCAGTCCCTGAGCCCATTATGTGCCTCTGTAACCCTTTCCACTACCGCCCACAGGATGGGTATGGGGTGCATAATAAATGAACTAAACTAACTAACTAAGCTATACCCACGAAATGAACGGTATGGTAAACAACACAGCTCAATTCCAATGCAACGTCACACAAAATAATTAAATAAAAATAAAAATAAATCAAAATCTATGAAAATTCAATTTATTAATGCAATTGGAAACATTGAAATGGAATCATAACATATTTTGTATATCGTGTCTTGTTGACCAGACCACACACTAGAAGGTGAAGAGACCACGACGTTTCGGTCCGTCCTGGACCAAATCGTGTCTTGCTCTTACATGCAACAGATGGCGCTGTTAAAAAAAAACGCATGTTTTTACCTGTCACAGATGTGGCATCTAAATAGTAGGCATATAAAAACATGCACGTATTCGAATGGAACGTTGTGTCAAAATTTCAAAGCAATCGGTGAAGAAGTTTCGGAGATTACAGCGTGTGGGTTGCACTGACGTCCTACAGATGGCGCTGTTTAAAAAAAAAAAACGCTTTTTCCTGTCACAGGTGAGGCATGTATATAGTAGGTATATACAAACACTCGCCTATTCGAATACAATGCTGTGTCAAAATTTCGAGGCAATCGGTAAAGAGGTTTCGAAGATTTCCCTCATATGAAAAATACAGCTTTAAAAAAAACATGTTCTTTCCCGTCATAGACGAGACATCTATATAGTATGGATATAAAAACCTGCTCGGATGCGAAGGGAACGTTGTGTGAAAATTTCAACGCAATCCGTGAAGATCTTTCGGAGATTAGCGATTTTGAACAAACGAACATTTCCATTTTCATTTATATAGATTAATAGATTAATCTAATTTGTTTATTGTGTCAATATTTCTTATACTGTACCTGTAAACATTTTTTGTCAATTTTACTGTAAATTATCTACTTATTGTTATCTGTTAGATTAAGGAGTTGCCTGAAACGCTATGCGTGCTAGTGGCTATACAAGAATTAAAAATCAACATCATTACTATGTACTCTCTTAACCCCCAATGCACCTTCTTGTATATAAATAAATAAATGATTAATATTTATTTTCTGTGGGTTGGAAGAAAACGCACCACGTGGGGGCTTAATTTATTATTAATTATATAAATTAATTACTTAACATAATAATTACAAATTACAAAATTAATTATTATATAAATTACTTACAAAGTAATTAATACGAAATTTACAACAAATTAAAATAATCATAAATGATTATTAATGAAGTTCCTGCATGAAGAAGCATAGGCTAATTATAACGACTAAATGGATAAATAAATACTGCCTCATAATGAATAGTGAATGGGCATAAAATTTTTACAGCAAATAATGGATAGCTGTTATCATGCTAATGTAATTCAATTGCCGTGAAATCTGTAATTAGACTGCGGTAATTCCAGTTCTTGGTATTCTTGGCTTATCACTTTGGGGGTTCCGTCGGAGCACCCCCCAAAGGTAACACAAATTCATTGCAAATTGGGACAAGTGTCCTCAGTAAGCTGCAATAGCGCCTTCCCCTGTAAGGCCAGGGGAAGCAGAGGAACCTGGGAGGCGGGTGGGCGTTTTGTAGTGTAACGTCCGGGAGACGGCCAGCAAGAGTGGCCGAGTCCCCTGGACGCGCTTAAATGCCCCAGCGTGATGCGCACGCAACCATGGACGGTTAGTCACAGATATGGTATTACGTTTTCTTCTGCCCCCAGAAATTTCGCCGTTTGCTTTGCATACAGCGACTATTTTCTGTGGGTTGGAAGAAAACGCACCACGTGGGGGCTTAATTTATTATTAATTATATAAATTAATTACTTAACATAATAATTACAAATTACAAAATTAATTATTATATAAATTACTTACAAAGTAATTAATACGAAATTTACACAAATTAAAATAATCATAAATGATTATTAATGAAGTTCTTGCATGAAGAAGCATAGGCTAATTATAACGACTAAATGGATAAATAAATACTGCCTCATAATGAATAGTGAATGGGCATAAAAATTTTTACAGCAAATAATGGATAGCCGTTATCATGCTAATGTAATTCAATTGCCGTGAAATCTGTAATTAGACTGCGGTAATTCCAGTTCTTGGTATTCTTGGCTTATCACTTTGGGGGTTCCGTCGGAGCACCCCCCAAAGGTAACACAAATTCATTGCAAATTGGGACAAGTGTCCTCAGCAAGCTGCAATAGCGCCTTCCCCTGTAAGGCCAGGGGAAGCAGAGGAACCTGGGAGGCGGGTGGGCGTTTTGTAGTGTAACGTCCGGGAGACGGCCAGCAAGAGTGGCCGAGTCCCCTGGACGCGCTTAAATGCCCCAGCGTGATGCGCACGCAACCATGGACGGTTAGTCACAGATATGGTATTACGTTTTCTTCTGCCCCCAGAAATTTCGCCGTTTGCTTTGCATACAGCGACTATTTTCTGTGGGTTGGAAGAAAACGCACCACGTGGGGGCTTAATTTATTATTAATTATATAAATTAATTACTTAACATAATAATTACAAATTACAAAATTAATTATTATATAAATTACTTACAAAGTAATTAATACGAAATTTACACAAATTAAAATAATCATAAATGATTATTAATGAAGTTCTTGCATGAAGAAGCATAGGCTAATTATAACGACTAAATGGATAAATAAATACTGCCTCATAATGAATAGTGAATGGGCATAAAAATTTTACAGCAAATAATGGATAGCCGTTATCATGCTAATGTAATTCAATTGCCGTGAAATCTGTAATTAGACTGCGGTAATTCCAGTTCTTGGTATTCTTGGCTTATCACTTTGGGGGTTCCGTCGGAGCACCCCCAATCCCGTGAGGGCCAGCGGCGCGGAACCCCCACCCCCGAAGGGCGAGCGGAAGCTGGCTGCAAAAGTGGGTACATGCCTTCTCAGTACCTTGGCCGTAAGCGTGCCCGTATGCCCGGAGAGGCCATTAAAAAACAGTCAGTCTTACATGATCCTGACTGAAAAAGGTACCATTCCGGGCCTACTGGGCAGATGCTGCGAGGAGACGCAGCTCGCTTGGAGGGCCGTCGGAGTACCATCTTGACGAGCCGAGGAGCGGGGAGGCGGGAAGCCCCTGCCTGTGGACTGGGTGGAGTACATAGCGCCGGGGTTGTACTCCATGTAGGAAGCGCTTGTCGCCGCGGGGAATGACTGGTTGTTCCCGTGTTTTTCTTCGTCGTAGTAGCCCGCCCTCACAGAGACCAGACCTGATGTCTGGCCCCAGGGCGGGTGTGGGAATGTGAACGCTGTCCTCTCCGAGGCCGACTCCCCAGGGTCGACCCCGTGTCGGCTGTTGTCACTGGTGAGCCCCGCGGGTGCTGAGAGGAGGTGTCCGCTTGGAAGCGGGTAGTTCGTCTCCCAGGATACCTCTCCCGGGGGGCATGAGAGCCGCGTTCCACCTTTCGGGCCACGCCGTGTGTTCCTCGATCATCACAGGATTTCCTCGTCCTCGTTCGATCGTGGATCTGGAATTATCAAAGCAGTAAGGGTGGGCAGGAGATGGTGTGCCGAGTTAACAAAAAGGCAGAGGCCCAGTTACATAGGATCCGCACCATAATTTGACTGGCGGCTGCGAGTGTGGGCCAACTGTATGCGACACCTGTTGCGAAAGGCAGGAATGGTGGAAGTGGGTGAAGCCCCAAGCATAACTGAGTGGGGAGTAACTGAAAAGCCTAGCGTGGTACTGCCAGATACAATAAGTGCAACTCCTGGGACAAACGGACGCCTCCTCCGTCGTAACTAAGAGGAGTAAATGCCAGCGTCAAGTAACTAGTACGCACCGGCACGGCAGTTATTAATGAAAATTATATTTTATAATTCATATAAATATTTTATACAAATTACAAATTATTAAATAAATTTAATAAATAATAATATATACAATAAGTAATATATAAATAAATAGAATACAGATTTAAATATAATAAACTTTTTAAAAATTAAAAAGTATTATAATACATGTTTTTATAGACACAATTTATATTAAGTAATATAAATTATAAGTCAATGTTAGGGCACAGTGCAGCCGGAGTACTGTGGGGGCGCCTAGGGCTGCATATAGTGTGGCGAAGTCCGACTCGCCAAGCAGCGGGGAGGTACCAAGGAACGCCAACAGGCCAAGGTATGAGGGGTGTGAGGTGGCGTGGCACTGCAGAAACACTTACGCCCAACAAGACGAATGAGAACTGTAATGAAATTATATTAAGAATGGTTAGAAATTGCGTTCTTCCCTACTCTCGTGCAGATCCTCGTTTAGGACACTCCATCTGCAGCCTCGTCAGCTGTACCTAGCTGCAAGAAAGTGTTCGGAGCTGCTGAATCGTTGGCTGGTACCACCCCGGCGTAACATCGGCAGCTGTGCTTGGCCCACAGGGGCATGCTCTGCTGTAACACCACCAGCCGCTGGATTGTCGGCTGGGACCACGTCAGCCGGAACGACAGCAGCTGAGCTTGTCCCCCAGGGGCATGTTCAGCTCGGAAACGCCACCAGCTGTGGCATCAGGTGCTGGAACATCGGCTGGTACCACAGCAGCCGGAACAACAGAAGCAGATGATTAATATTTATATACTGTATGGGTTTGTGAGCCCCAAAAGTGACTTTAAATAGACAGGGTAGAAATAGCTGAAGCTACTCTATGGATTTGTGATGTATTTCATTACCTCAATAAACTTGAACTAATCTGGTAACAGGTGAAGACGGACCAGAAGCCTTTATGTTTACCCTTACTGTCAGTTTGATGAGAGAGTGCGATCTTTAAACTTAATAATATTATTTGCCCATAGGGCATCCAAAATATCTCAGTATTTGATACGCTCAATTAAGTATATCGTTGTAGGATCACGAGCAGTAACATGCTACTCAAAAATATCCGTGATATCTAAATAATCAATTTGTTTATGTAAACTTTCTTAAACACTTTAAGCAATATCTAAATTTCTTATTATGTTTCTAGTTGTTTTAAAAAATACAAATTGTGTTATTAGCTGTTTAAGTATGAATATAAATAGCAATATTATAGCTCCTTTTTTGTATGAAAGTTACAATATATTTTTTCACTGTACATATTTGGTAAGATCCTGTATTAGTTAATTTCCCTTTCTCGGGGACAGGAAGCCTGATAAACTTAACCTCTAGCAGTGAAAGAGGGTGTCGGCGTGGTCACCAGTCCAATTACTGGGTCGAACTGTACAGTGTTTAACCTGACTGACCAAGTGAAGCCTCACCCACTGCGCCTGAACATTTTCTGAGGGAGCCTGTGAGGATTATCCAGGTTTCCCCTGCGCATTGTAACTCCAAGCCTCTTGTTTTATAAATAATAAATTAATAAATTTTTATTCAGGAAAAGTACATACATAGTTGATTTACAAACATAATGTGAATTTATAAATAGAGCTAGTAAATACAATACCTAAAGCCACTAATACGCACAACGTTTCGGGACCTCAATAAACTTAAACTAATCTGGTAACAGGTGGAGACGGCAGCAAATCTGGTAAAATCTGCAAAACCGGTAACAAATCTGGTAACAGGTGGAGTATTTTTTATATTTTATTTATACATACAAGATTTTTTTTTGTAGGGATATTCCTGCACGGGCCCTAAGCCTCTGGCTGGCCCACTAAGTGTTGCTTGTTTCTGTTTGACTTGGGCGGAGTCAACCCGCTCTCACACAAGACAGAACATATATGACTAAATGCTTAAAGTCAATATGTTTAATAAGAATTAGTACATATGTGGTATATTCTAAGTTACATATTTTTCAAGGCATAAACTCTTCCTCACGTACCAATTTACGTCTCACAGTGTTCGTCCATCGCTGTAGACAGCAGAATAGTCGTGATTGGTTCAATTATAATGAAAATTGTAGTTTTCAGGTTCCATATAGGTTGTGAAAATTACCTACTGTTGTCCATGCTCTTAGAATATTACAGATCAGCTACATCCTATTGAAGGTTCGTAGTTTTGTTTTGAGAAATATTAGTTGTTCTTAGTAAATTATAATAAGCACTATAAATTATTAAATAAAATAATAGTGCTTCACCAATCAACATTATATACACTAGTTTGTGCTTTTAAAATATTTAAAGAATGTATTGTAGGAACGTCTACAGAAAACGATGTTACGTTGGAATGACTATGGGGTGAACTCCTGCAAACTGTGGTGAACCTATGGTTCAGCGTGGAGGTAAGGGCATAGCGGCGAGGAACATTGAAGCGCGGGTCCCTCAAAGTGCCCCAAGAGAAAAGGGAGGATCGAAGCGAATTTTGGTTGTGGGAGATTCCCAGGTGAGGTATTTGGACAGAACGTTTTGTGCCAGAGATAAAGGGAACAGATTAAGGGTTTGCTATCCTGGAGCTGGTATTGGTGATGTCTCACACCCTGTTGGAATATAACCAGTCTGACAATCGGGTCAACCCAAGTGTTGCGTTTCCATGCGTTTCCAAAAGGGTCGCCCATGTTGGAATCAGTGAACGCCCTAGTAATATTGTTGAAAACATCTTAATAACTTATTAAACCAAAGGTCTTTTTATGTCAGAAGAACGGCAGAAACTGGATCTATATATGAAAACTCTTTCAGGACAAAATTTAAAGTAAAACTGAAGATATTTGTAATTGTATGAAAGTTGCATTTTTCATCGGTCGTAGAGCTGGAAGTCCGCAATATTCATCTCAGAACAATGCTTATTTCACGCAGAATCGTTAATAAATGTAAGAGGTTTATACTTCTCAAGAAAGATAGAAACATAATCTTTATTTTAAATGCCTTACCATGGGCATATTTGTATTTAAAGCGAAGATACGTGTATTTTTATAATCGGCGAGCTCCGATCCCGCACAGATCGAGCAACGGAGTAACTCTCTCTCAGAACAATGCTTATTTCACGTAAATTCCTTAATAAACACAAATGTTTTATATGTCTTATGAAAGATTGAAATATAAGCTTCATTTTAACTACTTTACCATAGAAATATATAAAGTTCTAATGAAGATACATGTGTTTTAATAATCGCCGAGCTCCGACCCCGCACAAACTGATCGACAGAGCAACTCTCTCAGAACAATGCTTATTTCACGTAAATTCGTTAATAAACACAAATGTTTTATATGTCTTAAGAAAGATAGAAATATAAGCTTCATTTTAAATACTTTACCATAGACATATATAAAGCTCAAGTGAAGATACATACGTTTTTATAGTGGCATTCAGTAGCTTGTCGGTCATGGAGTGCAGAAGCCTACGCACTTGCCAATATAGTGTGTAATTAACAAAGATACGCTTATAAAGCCTAACATATTATATGCCATTAGAAAGACAGAGATATGCTCGTTATTGTGAGCGCACCAAAGGAAATATATCTTGTTGGAGGACAAAGATATATCAATTCTAAAATAAGTTTCGACTCTCGCCCGGGCGAGAGATAGCGCGACTCTCGCCCCATCTATTGGAGATTCTGTTCACCTAATGACCCAAAGCTACTCAAAGCCTTATAGCATTACTTAAATAATGAAGAAATATGGTATAATTATTCCTAATAATGTTGGTGCTTAATGCAGAACACGAGAAAACATATATTTATTATGAAATAATATACTTTCATTATGAAATAAGCAAATATGTGGCCTCACAGGAAGTCAACGGTCCAGGTGTCAATGTTGTGGAGCGACTTATCCAAGATATATTGTTGTCTGGAAAGTGTTTGTTGGCATCTCAACCTTCTGTACACAGTGATCCAGTCGTCGCACTTCTCTCCTTAAATGATCGCAAATTTAATATTAACAAGTATAATACGTATTTCTAATAATATCTAACATAACTAGTCAGAAAACATTTAAGACTTATTGAAAAATACATGTCTGGAAGTTAAATCGACTTCTAGTGTTGGTCTATAGACACTAATCATTATTCGTTAGTATGCGTTTGCTACTTTAACCATTTACTGTACTGATGTAAAATCTCCCATGTCTCTTCTCACATGGAACACCGAACCCTACACACTCTCTGATATATTGTTTAATAATAGAGATTCACTAATAAAGCTTATAATTGTATATGTTATCAAAAAGGCATAGATAAAGTCGTTCTTACGTTTTAGTCACAGAGATTAGATATTACTAAAGTTCATTTTATTCAGGAAAGTACATAAATAGTCGATTTACAAACATAATATTGGATTTATAGATAGAGCTAGTACATACAATATCTAAAGCCACTAGTACGCATAGCGTTTCGGGCATATTATTGAGAGGAAAGATATTTATATTTAAACAAATTTTTTTTTTGACCGACGCTCTCCCTATTGATGGGAACTACAACCTAATGAAGATCAATGTTAATTTTATGTAGATATTGTAATAAACGAAAGTTTTTTTTATATCATCAGAAAAGCAGAAATACAGGCAAATTTTAAATCCCTTGTCATAAATATAACTGAAGTGAAAGCAAAGATATATGCATTTTGATAGTTACTTGATGGCTAGCATTGAGTGTGTGAAGCTCTGCACTCCAGTTAATAAATTTTGTAATTTGCATATATGTTAATTAACCTTAAACATCTATATGTTAGAAGAACGACAGATGTAGACGTTAATGTGACAAAATTTCATGGAATATATATTTATATATTTCGTTAAATAAATAATACAACCCCATCGCCGGTGTCAGGACACAAGAAAACTATTGGCATCAGTGTGTGTAAGTACTTCATTCATAATGATGTGCTGCCCAAAATCTTAGCGAAGTATCCAAAATTTGCTTACTGTAGGTAATCATGCACATGACTGTAAAGTTGCCGCCCAGTTGGGTGGGTGTGGTGCACATGACTATAAAGCTGCCGCCCAGTTGGGTGGGTGTGGAGCACATGACTGTAAAGCTGCCGCCCAGTTGGGTGGGTGTGGTGCACATGACTGTAAAGCTGCCGCCCAGTTGGGTGGGTGTGGAGCACATGACTGTAAAGCTGCCGCCCAGTTGGGTGGGTGTGGTGCCCATGACTGTAAAGCTGCCGCCCAGTTGGGTGGGTGTGCAGCAAGACTAGTAACTGTGTGACTCATCATAAATGTAAAGTGCCTTGTATAGTGGACTGTTTGTGAGCCTCTTGTTGATCACTTGTGGCACAAAGATTATTGATGTGTTTATTTGTGTGGGTGATTAAATATGTATGTATATATGTATACGCATATATATATATATATATATAATATATATATATATATATATATATATATATATATATATATATATATATATATATATATATATATATATGTACATGTATGTATGAGTGTGTACATGTGTATATAACATTAATAATTTTGTAACTAGCGTCAAAAACTTATTTGCTTAGCTAAACGAACTAGAGGGTTCAGTTCCTGAACCGATTATGTGCCTCTGTATCCTTTACACCACCGCCCACGGGATGGGTATGGGGTGCATAATAAAGAAAG
>WNGS01084106.1:0-10295 GCA_020271785.1 Procambarus virginalis
ATTATTGTGTTAAATAATAGAATGTCAAAGTGTTATATCAATTGCTGGAAATGAAATTGAAAGTGAAAATATTTGATTCCATAAATATCTGTGTGTAGAAAACAAAACGTGATTTTTGTTGAGTCCTCTTTTTGAATCAATGTCCCTCTCAGGAGTAAGTGTTAAGCTTAGAGTTAACTAGATGAAAAAGTAAAGAGTAACTACCATTAAGCAGTGTTCCTGTCTCGCATTGTTTAAGTGAAGTGAATTTAGAGTCAATGACAGGTGGTGGCAGCAATATCAGAACATCTTGGAATATCTGTATAGTATAACATCATAGATAGAATACGTTTCTGTCTACTCTCCCCACCCTTTTTCTTGTTCCTCTCTACATCACTCTACTACTTACTCCATCCTCCTTCATTCTCTCCCTCACTGCCTCCTCTCTTTCCGTTCCCTCTACCCGTTTTCTATTCCCGCTCGCCTCCTCTCTAACTCAGTCCCTTGTCCTATCTCCCCCCCTGTGTTCTATCCACCCATCCTCCACCCTTCATCCCCTCTCTTCTCCTCCCTCCGCCTCTCTCCTTCCTTAATTTTTTCTGATTTTCTTCCTACCATCACTACTTCACCCCCCCCCCCCGTTACAGCGTTTCGGGCAGGTCCTTAATCTAAGAAAATTTAAGTAGGTAAAACTTGCAAAATTTAAAAATGATAACAGTTACATTGCAGGAAAAAAGTAAAACATGAGAGAAAATTTTAGGTATACTAAAGCACATAGGTAACTCAGATGATTGTAATGACAGTGAATGGTAGTTTAACAAAAATTAGTAGGCACAATACAGCATATGGCTAGCACATAAAAGAAGACAGCAATGAACACAATGATAAAGTTGTTTGGGTTAAGTACATAAAGATTGGGAGATTAGGTAACACTAGATACAGAACAAATTTAAAGCTCAGTGTAGGAAACTACGAAGATGAAATTAGGTACTTTTTAGTTTTGTTTTTAATGATTCAAAAGTTTGACAGCTTTTCAATTACTAGGGAGTGAGTTCCATAGACTAGGTCCCTTAATTTGCATGGAGTGTTTACACAGATAAAGTTTGAGCCTGGGGATATCAAAGAGATATTATTTCTGGTGTGGTGATAATGGGTCCTACTACATCTGTCCAGGGAGAGTTTCAGAGCATGGTTTTGCATTTAAGAACAGGGTTTGTAAATGTAGTTGACACAAGAGAATGTGTGGAGGGAGGTTAATATTTAGCAAGGTTTGGGATTTAAACAAGGGAGCCGAGTGTTGTCTGAAAGCAGAGTTTGTTATTATCTGAGAGCAGATTTTTGCTGGGTGATGATGGGCTTAAGTGGTTTGCAGTGGTAGACCCACTTGCACAGATACCATAATTAAGATAGGGGTAGATTAGTGCATAATATAGTGAGAGGAGAGCAGAGTTAGGAAAATAATATCTTATTTTAGTGAGTATACCAACTGTTTTAGAGACTTTTTTAGTTATGTGTTGAATGTGGGTGCTGAAGTGAGTCTCTTGTCTAGGAATAGGCCAAGAAACTTGCCATCATTTTATTACTGGTGTTAATGTTGTCTATCTGTAGCTGAATTGCATTCGATGATTTGCTTCCAATAAGATGTAGTAGGTCTTTTCTAGTTTAATGTAGTTTGTTAGTTGACATCATCCAAAAGTGGACTTTTTTTAATTCATTATTCACAACATTTTTTAGTGTATGTGGGTTGAGGTCTGAATAGATGAGGGTAGTGTCATCAGCAAACAATATAATAGAAGTAAGAATATTAGAGACATTATGCAGATCATTAATATAGATAAGAAATAGAAGAGGTCCTAAGATGCTGACTTGTGGCACTCCAACGGTATTGGTAGAGTGGAAAAGGTTGTATCATTGATGGTTACACATTGGTTCACTAAGAGAGGATCGGATGTAGTCAAGGGCAAGGCCTCGGATTCCATAATGCTGAAGTTTAAGTAAGAGGTAGTTGTGATTAACAGTATCAAAGGCTTTTCTTAGGTCAATGAAGAGTCCAATCGGAAACTCATTTTTGTCAAGGCTGAGTAGATTACGTCAAGGAGACTAATGATTGCATCATTGGTGCTTTTTTGGGACCGGAACCCAACGATGGCAGGGGCTGAAATATGTCGAATTTTACGAGGTAGGAACAGAGCTGTTTGTAGATAATTTTTCAAATATTTTTATAGATGGGTAAATTTGATATTGGTCTATAATGTTTATGTCCGCCAGATTGCCTCCTTTATGGACTGGCATTACTCTTGCTTTTAAGGATATCAGGAAAGGTGTGACACTCTATAGATTTGTTGAACAGTAGAGCTATGGGTGGGGCAAGGGCATGGAAAGCGCTCTTGTATACCATGGACGGAATTTCACTGGTGTTCCCTGCCTTGGTTTTTAGAGAGTGAATGATGGACACAACATCTGCCGGGCTGACTGGTGAAAGGAGAAGAGAGTTTGGATAGTTGCCTGAGAAATATGTATTAATATGTGTCTGAGTCTGTGGGATTTTACTTGGCAAGATTAGCACCAACCGATGAAAAGAAGCTATTAAATTCATTTGCCATTTCTAAATCAGTTGACGGTGTATACCATCCTTATAGAGTTTTATTTGGTTATGTGAGTGTTGTTAGTTCCTAGGATACTAGAAATTGTTTTCCATGTGCTTTTCATGTGCCTTGTGCTTCATTGAATCTATTCACAAATATGAAAGTTTGCATTTCTTATGATACTGGTAAGCATTGATGACTACCTTTTAGCTTCTTTTCTTTTAGCTTAGAAAAGTTCTTTTCATATTCATGTTTCTGTAAATTGAGTTGAGAATGCCACTTGTGAGCAAGGATTGTTTAATCTTTTGTCAGTTACTTGCTTGGAAAGAAGGGGACAATGAAGGTGTAGAGGCTTAGAGTTTGGAGAGGAAGAGGTAGCTAATGAATTTATATCCTGAGTATGGTGAATTTAGAATCCAGTTAATATTGTGAAATGCATTAGTAAGATTACGTAGAGCTGATTCACTGTGTAACCTGAATGAACGTTCTTGCTCTTTGTTGGTGTTATGTCCATGTTCACTATGAGAAAGGTAGGGTAGTGGTCAGTAGTTCTGTCGTAGATTATACCAGATACAAGGGGAGCTGTTATGTTTGTCCATATGTGATCCAAGGTAGTGGCTGATGTTTGAGTGACTCGGGTAGGTTTGGTGATTGTGGGGATTAGCATACAGGAGTTCATGCTGTTAAAGAAATAGTCAACTTGAGAGCAATTTGTTGACCAGGCCAATATAAAGTCTCCTCCCAGAATGATGTGGGTTTTGTGAGATTGTTGTTTATAATAAGATTCCGTAGGTTGTCTGAGAAAGAATCGTGTTAGTATTGGGAAATCTATAGATGGCTCCAATAGTCAAAGAGGATTAAGGGATTTAATTGTAAACTGAGCAAAAGTATATTCACAGTAGTCATCTCTGCTAATAACACTGTTGCAGATAAATGTATCTTGGTAATATATAGCTGTGCCACCACCTTTTTTATTAGGCCTACAGTTATGAATGGCTTTATAACCAGCTAAGTTGTGAGTTGGGTATAGTCTTTATTTAGCCGTGTCGTTAAAATAATGAATATAAGTTAGTACCAAGTACTGTGAGTAATGCATTTAAATCGTCAAAATGTTTACCAAGTGATCTAACATTTTGGTTGTAAACTGATAAACAGGTGCTATTTTGGAGTTTGTTTTTAGCCTGGTGTGCTGTGAAATACTTGCAATAATGATGATCAATGTGCTGGTTGGTGTAGATATGAGACAGAAGATTTGATCAGGATCAATATCAGTGTGCATAGAGATGCAGAGGATCACGATACAAGATACATGATATAGCAAACACAAGAATAAAAGCAAATACAATAAAATAGTAACAAATAGAAGTAAAATAAAGATCCAATAGATAGCCAGGAAGGACACAGAAGTTAGATAAATAAAAAAGAAAAAATCAGTAGAGACTGACAATATAAATGTAAATAAAAAAATAATAAGAAAAAAATAATCATAAAGTAAATGATCTTAAAGATATTAGCTTAGTAATGGTTAATTAAAATCCTAAATTAGTATGAACTAAGAAAACAAAGTGAGCTCAAATAGATAATTCCAAAAAAAAACATGTAAATCTAAGTAAATCTAAAATTTACTCAAATATAAATCTAAGTGAAAAATAAACAGGGTGAGAGTATATTCATGTGGAAGATTTTACTATGATACCGAGGTAGATGGCTTATATAAACAATTATACTATTAATTAATTCCAATAAATGATTACAAGAAACAAATACCAAGTACTTTAAATATAACAGGGTAATAAAGAGCCCTAGGTTTAGTGACAGGGGATTAACTAAGACCAAATAATTAAGAGTAAAAACAAGCAATGTCAACAAAAACATAGCCAAGGGATTGTCTTTTGTTTTTTGCTTTGTTTTTCAGTTAAAGTTTCATTGTTCATACTATGTGTTTGCGTGTCTTCCTTAATTTACCACAGACAACAGCCAAGCAGTCTCTTTTTTTTTTGTAAATGTGACAGGCATTGACACAGCCATTAGGAAGACTGCCGAACATCTACACTCCTACATTTTCCCGTCACAACACACACACACAAATATATATATAATATAATATATATATATAGATATATATATATATATATATTATATTGTGACGATAATCTCTTTCAAGAGAGATTGAGCCTGCTCTTCCCTAATTAAAGTTACATCAATTCTACAAGTACAGATGCTACATTCAAGATACGTCACCGGTAGCACAAAACGTTTTGACCAGGAGGCAAAACGTACCCTGAAACCCCCTTCACCCCCTTCACGCCGGCTCGCCACTGTCTTCAACCAGCCAACTACCCATCCCAGCTTGCCTGTTCCTGATTGGTGACTCGCCGACAGCACACCTGCACACTGCACCTTAACGCAATCTACCCGAGTCGACGTCTGGGGTGAACCAGCCATCACTTCAGAATATCTTTGCTTCGAGAAGTTGACATCTCTCTCTGGCATATAAGCTCTCTGGAAACTAAGCTCTCTGGCTTTCGTATATTAAGGGAGGTCTCAGCCATAGCCATATTCTCAGCACCATTTCACCATTTCAACATTATAATATTTAAACTATTGTGTTTTTCCATTATCGTTGTCATTTTTTTGCATTAGTCTTTACCTAGATTTGTCTTATTTTCATTATATTCAAAAGAAATATATTAAAGTTTCATTGTCATACTTTGTGTTTTATATGTCCTCCCTCTAACTTACCACAGACAACAGGCAAGCAGTCTATCTTTTTTGTAAGTGTGACCAGCATTGACACCTGCCATTGGAGGACTGCCAAACATCAACACTCCAACCACTTTCCCGTCAAATAATATATTATATATATATATATATTATATAATATATAATATATTATATATATTATATATATAATATATATGCAAACAAGCCTGAATGGTCCCCAGGACTAGATACAACTGAAAACTCAACCCCAGAAGTGACTCGAACCCATACTCCCAGGAGCAACGCAACTGGTATGTACAGGGATGCCTTAAACCACTTGACCATCACGACCGGACATAAGGAAGTGATAGCCTGAGCTATATGAACCACTTCCCCGCCGGCACCTGGATGGTTATCTTGGGCATAGCATTTTATCAAATCACCTCATTTTTGGGGCAACACGTGAGGAACACAAATGCAAACAAGCCTGAATGGTCCCCAGGACTAGATACAACTGAAAACTCACACCCCAGAAGTGACTCGAACCCATACTCCCAGGAGCAACGCAACTGGTATGTACAGGGATGCCTTAAACCACTTGACCATCACGACCGGACATAAGGAAGTGATAGCCTGAGCTATATGAACCACTTCCCCGCCGGCACCTGGATGGTTATCTTGGGCATAGCATTTTATCAAATCACCTCATTTTTTGGGGCAACACGTGAGGAACACAAATGCAAACAAGCCTGAATGGTCCCCAGGACTAGATACAACTGAAAACTCACACCCCAGAAGTGACTCGAACCCATACTCCCAGGAGCAACGCAACTGGTATGTACAGGGATGCCTTAAACCACTTGACCATCACGACCGGACATAAGGAAGTGATAGCCTGAGCTATATGAACCACTTCCCCGCCGGCACCTGGATGGTTATCTTGGGCATAGCATTTTATCAAATCACCTCATTTTTGGGGCAACACGTGAGGAACACAAATGCAAACAAGCCTGAATGGTCCCCAGGACTAGATACAACTGAAAACTCACACCCCAGAAGTGACTCGAACCCATACTCCCAGGAGCAACGCAACTGGTATGTACAGGGATGCCTTAAACCACTTGACCATCACGACCGGACATAAGGAAGTGATAGCCTGAGCTATATGAACCACTTCCCCGCCGGCACCTGGATGGTTATCTTGGGCATAGCATTTTATCAAATCACCTCATTTTTGGGGCAACACGTGAGGAACACAAATGCAAACAAGCCTGAATGGTCCCCAGGACTAGATACAACTGAAAACTCACACCCCAGAAGTGACTCGAACCCATACTCCCAGGAGCAACGCAACTGGTATGTACAGGGATGCCTTAAACCACTTGACCATCACGACCGGACATAAGGAAGTGATAGCCTGAGCTATATGAACCACTTCCCCGCCGGCACCTGGATGGTTATCTTGGGCATAGCATTTTATCAAATCACCTCATTTTTTGGGGCAACACGTGAGGAACACAAATGCAAACAAGCCTGAATGGTCCCCAGGACTAGATACAACTGAAAACTCACACCCAGAAGTGACTCGAACCATACTCCCAGGAGCAACGCAACTGGTATGTACAGGGATGCCTTAAACCACTTGACCATCACGACCGGACATAAGGAAGTGATAGCCTGGCTATATGAACCACTTCCCCGCCGGCACCTGGATGGTTATCTTGGGCATAGCATTTTATCAAATCACCTCATTTTGGGGCAACACGTGAGGAACACAAATGCAAACAAGCCTGAATGGTCCCCAGGACTAGATACAACTGAAAACTCACACCCCAGAAGTGACTCGAACCCATACTCCAGGAGCAACGCAACTGGTATGTACAGGGATGCCTTAAACCACTTGACCATCACGACCGGACATAAGGAAGTGATAGCCTGAGCTATATGAACCACTTCCCCGCCGGCACCTGGATGGTTATCTTGGGCATAGCATTTTATCAAATCACCTCTTTTTTGGGGCAAACACGTGAGGAACACAAATGCAAACAAGCCTGAATGGTCCCCAGGACTAGATACAACTGAAAACTCACACCCCAGAAGTGACTCGAACCCATACTCCCAGGAGCAACGCAACTGGTATGTACAGGGATGCCTTAAACCACTTGACCATCACGACCGGACATAAGGAAGTGATAGCTGAGCTATATGAACCACTTCCCCGCCGGCACTGGATGGTTATCTTGGGCATAGCATTTTATCAAATCACTTTTTTGGGGCAACACGTGAGGAACACAAATGCAAACAAGCCTGAATGGTCCCCAGGACTAGATACAACTGAAAACTCACACCCAGAAGTGACTCGAACCCATACTCCCAGGAGCAACGCAACTGGTATGTACAGGGATGCCTTAACCACTTGACCATCACGACCGGACATAAGGAAGTGATAGCCGAGCTATATGAACCACTTCCCGCCGGCACGGATGGTTATCTTGGGCATAGCATTTTATCAAATCACCTCATTTGGGGCAACACGTGAGGAACACAAATGCAAACAAGCCTGAATGGTCCCCAGGACTAGATACAACTGAAAACTCACACCCAGAAGTGACTCGAACCATACTCCCAGGAGCAACGCAACTGGTATGTACAGGGATGCCTTAAACCACTGACCATCACGCGACGGACATAAGGAAGTGATAGCCTGAGCTATATGAACCACTTCCCCGCCGGCACCTGGATGGTTATCGGGCATAGCATTTTATCAAATCACCTCATTTTTTGGGGCATTCAAATACTAGGACAAAAACAGTGGAAAGAAGCGTGGAAATAATACCACCATTTGTATCTTGGAGCAGTCGCTAAAGGCAAAGGACTCAACATAACCTTGAATGGATCCCTCCATATTGGAATCCATTAAATGAGAAGCTGATGAAATTGCTAAACTGGCAACTCGTCATCCAGTGATAGATAAACAATTCAACAGCCTAGAGAACATTAAAAACATCATCACCAAAAAGCTCTCACACCTCACAAAGCCTACCTACACCAGAGAATAGCTGAAGGTTCGCCCTCTGCAACATGGTATTTCAGGCAACCAAATTAGAAAGGTTAAATATCCCAAAAGGAATCCACAGGGAAATAGCAGTTAGGTTATATAGACTATGTTAGGTTACAGATGCAACTGGGAGATTGTAAACCCGACAGAGAGAGTGCATCTTCTGCCAAACTGTCACAGAAAAGCCATTACTTCACTATCTTCTGGAATGTGAAGCAACCAACGACCTTAGAAGAGCTTTAAGAGTCCTGAATCTTGCAGTGGCCACCCTGAAGCCATCAACAGAGCCACTCTCTGGTCAACAAAGGTGTCCAGCAGCTGGACACCTCATAAAGACTGTGAAGCAGTATCCTCCCCGCGATAATAGCTTGATGAATAAATGCAACCTCAGAATAATGAAAAGAATTAAGGAAGAAAAAATGTACCACTTATGGGCTATTCATGCCCGTGCCACCACTTGGGTGGCTTAATCTTTATCAATCAATCAGTGGGAAATTTTGTAAGTGGAGGCTCAAGGCTCTGTCCTGGGACCTCTGTTGTTTATAATATATATAAATGATTTAGATTCAGGTTTGAGTAGCAACATTTGCAAATTTGCCG
Organism: Procambarus virginalis; assembly: GCA_020271785.1. Taxonomy (NCBI): domain Eukaryota; kingdom Metazoa; phylum Arthropoda; class Malacostraca; order Decapoda; family Cambaridae; genus Procambarus; species Procambarus virginalis. Next base: position 8,926 of record WNGS01084106.1, read on the forward strand.
ATGATACGAAAATCGGTAGGGAAATTAATTCGGAGGAGGACTCACTATCACTTCAAGTTGATCTAGATGGGGTTTGAAATAGTCAAAGGATTGGCAGATGCAGTGTAATGCTGATAACTGTAAAGTTCTGAGGCTAGGTAATGATGATAGAGTTACAAGATACGAGCTAGTGTGTTGAGATTGCGAAGTCGGATTGCGAAAGGGATCTGGGAGTTATAATTAGTAAGAATTTAAAACAAAAGGATCAAAAAACTAGTTGGTACAAGAATCTTTGGTACAAGAGGATACAAAGGGGAGGTCCTTTAGACAGGAATTCGTACAACTAGTTAGAAATGTTAAAAAAGAGATAAGGAAAGCAAAAAAGAAAACTATGAAGTTCGTATAGCAGGGCAAGCAAAGACAAATCCTAAAGGGTTTTCAGTTATATCGAACTAAACTAGGGAAAGGATAGGTACTTAAAAACTGAGACAGGTCAAATAACAGATAGTGATGAAGAGAGGAGTAGTTTTTAATAAATATTTTGTATCTGTATTTACTAAAGAGGATTAAACCAATATGCCTTCAGCCCAACAAGTCTATGTGGGTGGGGACGAGGACAGGTTGACGAGTTAGCAGTTACCAGGGAGGGGGATGTTATTAAACAAATAGTAAAACTCAAACCAAACAAATCCCCAGGGCCGGATGAAGTGTTGCCAGAGTGCTGAAAGAATGCAAAGAAGGAGCTTTGTGACCCACTGTCAATCATATTAATAAATCAATAGAGTCAGGCACAGTGCCAGAGTTTTGGAAAGTTGCTAATGTGATACCACATCACATCATGCTTGTACTCTTCAAGTCACTTGTGCTGTCCCGTCTTGAGTACTGTCAGTACTCACTTCCCCCTTCAGAGCAGGAGAGATTGCTGAAATAGAGGGAATACAGAGAACATATACAGCACGTAGACGCGATAAAGCACCTAAATTATTGGGATCGTCTCAAAGCTCTCAAATGTACTCACTAGAAGAAGACGAGGAGAGAGATATCAAATAATATACACCTAGAAGATACTGGAGGCCAGGTTCAAATCTACACAGTAAAATAACACGTACTGGAGTGAACGATATGAAGAAAATGCAGAATAGAACCAGTGAAGAGCAGGGGTGCCATAGGCACAATCAGAGAACACTGTATAAACATCAGAGGTCCACGGTTGTTCAACGTCCTCCCAGCAAGCATAAGAAATATTGCCGGAACAACCGTGGACATCTTCAAGAGGAAACTAGATTTATTCCTCCAAGGAGTTCCGGACCAGCCGGGCTGTGGTGGGGATGTGGGCCTGCGGGCCGCTCCAAGCAACAGCCTAGTGACCAAACTCTCACAAGTCAAGCCTG
>WNGS01084111.1:0-16485 GCA_020271785.1 Procambarus virginalis
AGTAAGGTGTTCGGCAGTCTTCCAATGGCAGATGTCATGCCTGGCACTATACAAAACAAAAGAGTAGACTGCTTGCCTTATAGTCTATGGTAAGGTAAGGTAAGACACACAAAACAAAAATATGAACAATGAAATTTAATTACTCTAGAAAACAAATATAAATAAAGACAACTTCCTTGGCTGGCAAAGTGCAGATTTTAACAAGTGAAAAAAACGTAACATAAAAATGAATAGTGACTTTACGTTAACAAGAGGACAAAAATGAAATATATAAATGGATAATATATAAAATGGTGCTGGGAATATATGCACAAGCTAAAAACTGCTATTTGATTACACAAGGTAAATCAAACTAGTTGTTCTCAGCCAGAGCACTAGATATATTCTGAGGTGGTACAGCTCGCTGACTCCGACGTTGACTGGGCGAGGTTCGTCAGTGGTGGAGAGCTGGAGTGGTGGGATCTTCGTGCAGCCAATGAGAACGCAGATAGGCCGACACCTTGGTAGTTGGATACTTGAAGTACAGCAGTTGAGGAGCGGCGGTGAGGAGAGGTGTGCAGGAGTGGGGGGAAGGGTATGCAGGTGCGTGTGGCTGCTTTGCCATACTTTTTGCTACTGTAGAACGTATCTTGAATGTAGCTTTGAACGTGACGATTGAAGGGAGAGAGCAGGCTCAATCTCTGGGAAGAGGTTATCGTCAAATAATATTATATATATATATATATATATATATATATATATATATATATTATAATATATATATATATATATATATATATATATATATATATATTTTATAATATATATATATATATGCGGAAATCCACAGAGAAATATGAAAAGAAAGTGAACGTATCGGTCTGTTAGGGCCGTTGTCAACACAAGACTGACTAAAGGAGAGAGAGAGAGGGTACAAGCCGGCAACTGGAACTGACCAACCCATCCCTAGGGAAAAGGATTAACCAGAAAACAGGTATAGCTTAGGTTAGAATGGTCAAAGAGGATTAAGCGATCAGAGAATAAGGATGAAAGCTAAAGAAAAGCCTCATGAACACACACAAAAAATGTGAATATAAAATTGTAATGAGACATTGAAAGTCTCTCTATAGTTCATTATACATTACCAAAGCTGATAAATCAAATGCAGCAGTTATTATGAATAAGGATGACTATGTCCGAAAAATGGAGTTACTCCTTGAAGACAGGGATACTTATCTATTGATTAATAGAGATCCTACTGAAAAAGTGATTGCACAGTTTAACAAACTCTTAAAACGGTATGTAGAGGCGATAAAGAGTTGATATCTAGGCTAACAAGTCGATCCCCCTCCCTACCTTACATGTAGGTCTTATAAAAACTCATAAGCCATATAATCCAGCAAGGCCGATTATTAGTTCAGTTGGTTCGGCGGCTTATAAACTCTCTAAGTGGTTAGTCAAAGTTTTGTCCCTTATAGTTGGTACTATTTCCAACTCACACGTGACAAATAATGTGGACTTAGTTCATAAGCTATCCACACTGAATTTAAATTTTGATTTTAAACTAATAAGTTTCGATGTGACCTCTTTATTCACTAAAGTACCTGTTGATGATTTGTTAGAATTTCTACGTGAGGAGCTGCCCAAATATAATTTGAGCTTGCAGACCAACAAAGTATTGGAACTTATTAAATTCTGTATAAAAGACAATTATTTTAGTTTTAATGGAAAATTTTCAAACATTTGGAATGGAGATGGGCAATCCTCTCCCCAGTTTTAAGCAATTTGTATATGGAATTCTTCGAAACAAAAATCTTATCCAGGATTACCCCTGCTAATGTCTTTTGGTTTAGGTATGTTGATGATATTTTGTGCTTATGGCCGTGTGACAAAGACCTGATAGTTTTTCTTAATGAACTTAATTCTTTGGTACCTTCAATAAAATTCACTTGTGACACTGAGGAGAATGGTACTCTTTCGTTTTTGGACATTATGATTCATAGAATAACTAGAAAGTTCAAATTTAATGTGTATAGGAAACCAACGAACGTGGGGTCGTATGTTCTTTTTATTCGAATCATCATCATAGTAAAGTTAAACAGGCAGTATTTTCAGGAATGTTTCTACGAGGTTTGAGGGTATGCAGCCCTGAGTTTTTTGATGAAGAGATTGCTAAAATATATGAGATTGGAAGAGTTTACAATATCCTAAGAGGTTTTTGGATTTCTCGTTCGAACAACCCAAGCGTACGTCTTATAATCACGTCCCCAAGGCGAAGCCAGAAATTATTAACTCATTGGTGGTACCTTATGCGAGTGGACTTGAAAAACTGTCTCCGATTTTTAAGAAACGTAATATAAATTGGTGTTCACTAATAGTACGATCAAGTCCAATTAATAAAAAACTCCCCCTGATATAGCAGGATGTGTGTATTCAACCCGTCCTCACACAAGACAGCACATATATGACTTAATGCTTAAAGTCTATATGTTGAATGTGATTTAGTACATATGTGATATATTCCCAGTTACCTTTTTTACCAAGGCCCAAACTCTTCCTCACGTACCAATTTACGTCTCACAGTACCCGTCCATCAACGTAGATAGCAGAATAGTCGTGATTGATTCAATTATAACGAAAATTGTAGTTTTCAGGACCCACATGGGTTGTGAAATTTACCTACTATTGTCCATGCTCTTAGAATATTACAGATCAGCTACATCCTATTGAAGGCTCGTAGTTTTGTTTTGAGAAATATTAGTTGTTCTTAGTAAATTATAATAAGCACTATAAATTATTACATAGAATACAGTGCTTCACCAATCAATATTATATACCATAGTCTGTGCTTTAAAAATATTTAAAGAATGTTTTGTAGGAACGCTAACAGAAAACGATGTTACGTTGGAATGTTTATGGGGCAAACTACGGCAAACAAGATGGTATGGTGTCTACTATAGCAATTATAGGATGGGTATATTGTCCACTACCACCTGTTAGGTGGGTAAGGGGTCCAATACCACCCACAGGATGGGTATTGGGGGGTCACGGCCACCCGCAGGATGGGTATGGGGATCACATCCACCCATAGAATGGGTATGGGGTCCAATAACACCCATTGGATGTGTATGGCGTCCATTGCCGCCCACAGGATGAGTATAGGGTCCAGTATCGCCCACAGGATTAGTATATAGGGTCCACTGCCGCCCACAAGGTCGGTAGGGGGTCCACTACCGCCCACTATCGCAGAGTGCACTCCTGGCATTAAACGCACATAGTAATGACACCCATAAAATAGTCAGTGATATTCGAATGAATGTTTTAGCTGCTAAATTAAACAGATTTGAAATTAAATTCCTATGGATACCATCACATGTTGGCATCTCGAGGCATGACACTGTTGATATGCTTGCAAAGACAGCCTGTAGAAAACCAGTGGTAGAAATTGATATGGGTGTTTCATTAGCAGTGACAAAGAGAATACTTAAACAAATATCTAATGAAGATCTCACCGACCTAACAAATTCACAAAGACCTGAAAGTTGTAGCATTAAATATTATGATAGATATCGTGAGGAGACATTCACATATGGGACTAATAGAACAAGAACCCGGCAATGTGATGTTATAGTGGCCAGAATTCGCCTGGGATATAGACGTATCTGGCAGCTTTCTCAAAACTCAAATGTCGAGTACCTAAATAAACATTTGATTTGACATTTGATTTGACTACACAATGTGTCAACTTTGTGAAAGAGAAAACATGCACTCTCTTGAACATTATATTGTAGAATGTCCCATATTGTCTGACTTTCGCCCTCCTGGGCTGAGGTATGCTGAACTGTGTAATTACTATATGAGTACTGGAACACTTGATGATATATTGGACTTGTATCCAAGATTGACCATGTAATGTATCATTTATACAATGTATGTATGTGATGTAACTATATAACCTGAGCTTGTAAAAGCACCTTAATCACCTTCAGTGATTAAGTGCTTAATTGCACACTAGTTTCTCTGTCAGCTATCTCACCCTGTCAGAGTAAAAGAGACAAATGTATATGAATGCAAGTGTGTGTATATACATGCATGTATATATGTATATGTACGTATATATATGTGTGTGTGTGTATGTATATGTATGTGTATAAAGTACATATGGAAACTGATCAGAATTGCATTTCACCTTTGTAAATGCACATTCATGACACTTCGAACACTTTATGTAGGGCATACGTAAATCTGTGTATCTATGTATTTAGGTATGTAGGTTAGCTTAGCATTTTAAAAGTAACAAATATTCCGAACCATAATGGAAACAGACCCAACTATGGGATGGGTTAACCCAAGTATCGCGTTTCCAAAAGGGTCGCCCAAGTTGGAAAAGACGAACGCCGAAAGAATATTGTTGAAAACATCTTGATGACTTATTAAACCAAAATTATTTATTAATCAGAAGAAAGACAAAAACGCGATATATCTGTAAAACGTCTACCAGACAAATATTTTAAGTAAAACCGAAGATATTTGTAGTTGTATAAAAGGGGCAGTTTTCATCGCTCGTCGAGCTCGAAAACCGCAGCATTCATCTCAGAACCATGCCTATTTCACGCAGATTCCTTAATAAACGTAAGAGTTTTTATATGTCACAAGAAAGATAGAAATATAAGCTTCATTCTAAATACCTTACCATGGGTATATTTAAATTTAAAGCGAAGATAGATGTACTTTTGTAATAGCCGAGCTCCGACCCCGGACAGATCGATCGACCGAGCAACTCTCTCTCAGAACAATGTATATTTCACGTGAATTCGTTAATAAACATATATGTTTTATATGTCTCAAGAAAGGCAGACATATAAGCTTCACTTTAAACACTTTACCATAGACATATTTAAAGTTCTAATGAAGATACATGTATTTTAAAAATTACGGAGCTCCGACCCCGTACAGACTGAACGACAGAGCAACTCTCTCTCAGATCAATGTTTATTTCACGTAAATTCGTTAATAAACACAAATGCTATATATGTCTTAAGCAAGATAGAAATATGACTTCATTTTAAATACATTACAATAGACATATTTATAGCTCAAGTGAAGATACTTATGTTTTTATTGTAGCGCTCAGTAGCTTGTCGGGCATGTAGTGCAGACGCCTACCCACTTGCAGAAATATTGTAAATTTAACAAAGATACGCTAATAAAGCCTAAAGTCTTATATGCCTCCAGAAAGATCGAGATATGAACATTATTATGATTGCACCAAATGAAATATATCATGTTCGAGGACAAAGATATATCAATTTTAAATTAAGTTTCGACTCTTGCTCGGGCGAGAGAGATGGGGCGACTCTCGCCCCATCTATTGGAGATTCTGTCCACTAAAGACCCAAAGCTACTCAAACCCTCTAGCATTATTTAAGTAATGAAGTAATATGGTATATTTACTCACTATAATGTGGGTGCTGAATGCAGAACATGAGAAAACATATATTTACTCCAAACCAATATAATTTCATTATGAAATAAGTAAATAAGTAGCATCAAAGGAAGTCGACGGTCCAAGCGTGAATGTTGTGGAGCGACTTATCCAAGATATATCGTTGTTTGGAAAGTGTTTGTTGGCATATCCAGTTGTCGCACTTCTTAGTTTAATTCATTTATTATGCACCCCATACCCATCTTGTGGGCGGTAGTGGAAACGGTTACAGAGGCACATAATGGGCTCAGGGACTGAGCCCCACAATTCATTTAGCTAAGCAAGTTACAATCTTGATGAGCTAGTTACAAAATTCAATATAAGTCGTCACATCAACAATGGGTTCGAGATCGACCTCAAGTACAGGTTCTAAATTAAGCAACTGACATGTGAAGAGCTAGTGTCAAAATTTATATGTTTGTCATGCACACCGCCCCCCATCCAGTGGGCAGCGGTGGATAGGTTACAATCACTCAGTTACTACCTACAGTTAGCAAACTGGGAATATTTGGCTAAAATTTCTGGTAGCAGATCATTTTGAATGAAATATTTACACATCGCTGGAACATTGGTTATAGAATTGTCTCTAAATTCACGTAACTTTTCTCTGCACAAATTATCACAAATTTAAATTATAATGTTAACAAGTAGAATACGTATTTTTAATAAAATCTAACATAACTAGCCAGAAAACATTGAACATTTATTAAAAAATATATGTTTGGAAGTTAAATCGACTTCATAGGGCAATAGTTTGTTATATATACTCGTTATTCGTTGACATACGTTCGCTACTTAAACTACCATGTACTGAACTTATGTAAAATCTCCCATGTCTCTTCGCTCATCTCACCGAACCCTACAGGCTCTGTGATATATTGTTTAATTAAGATTCACAAATAAAGCTTATAATTGTATATGTTATCAAAAAGGCAGAGCTTAGTTTAGTTCATTTATTATGCACCCCATACCCATCCTATTGGCGATAGTGGAGTGTTACAGAGGCACATAATGGGCTCAGGGAATGAGCCCCACAATTCATATAGCCAAGCAAGTTATAATCTTGATAAGCTAGTTACAAAAGTCAATGCACATTGTCACATCAACAATGGGCTCGAGACCGACCACAAGTACAGTTTATAATTTAAGCAACTGACATATATGGAGGGCTATAGTGTCACAATTGATATGTTTATCCTACACATAACTCCCTCTCCCCCATCGAATGGGCAGCGGTGGATAGGTCCTAGCAGTGGTAAGACCTAGCAGTGGTAACATCTAGAAGTCTGCTAACATTATTGGATGACCCATAGACGAGCGATTCATCAAAGTTTATACAATATTGTGAAATTGGGAGTCAGTGTAGTAACATAAATTGGTAAATCATAAATATTGTAAGTTAAGAATCTGATGCATGTGTGTGTGTTGGGGGGGGGGGGTTATACCCTTGGTAAGCGAGAGTGGAAAGTAACGTTAGACGTTCTGCGGTCAATGTGGGGGGGGGAGGGAGGGTGGTGGGGGTGGGTCAAATCCACCCTCCAACATCTGGGCATAATACCACCAGCCTCCACAACACTCCATCAGCTGATGCTTGTAGATGCTTCATCTAACCTCACCTATGTCACACATTAACCTACAGTTCCAGTGATATTTAAACTCATCACAGTGGCGTCTCACTAATATAAATTGTATTGGATTTTATCCCGAAATAGCTATATGCTGACTGGACGTGTATGTATGTATGTATGTATATATGTTTATATGTATGCATGTATGTATGTATGTATGTATGTATGTATGTATGTATGTATGTATGTATGTATGTATGTATGTATGTATGTATGTATGTATGTATGTATGTATGTATGTATGCATGTATGTATGTATGTATGTATGTATGTATGTATGTATGTATGTATGTATGTATGTATGTATGTATGTATGTATGTATGTATGTATGTATGTATGTATGTATGTATGTATGTATGTATGTATGTATGTATGTATGTATGTATGTATGTATGTATGTATGTATGTATGTATGTATGCATGTATGTATGTATGTATGTACGCATGCATGTATGTATGTATGTGTGTATGTATGTATTCCCAATCACGTTAAAGACTTCTCCTCTATCATCCAATTTAAGAGAAAAACAACTATGTACTAAATAATCAACTCCTTGTAACTTTAATTATGCTGACCTTCCTATCTGTATTCAGACTGTGCCTACCATCATTATAGGTGATTATAACGCTAGGCATAGGAATATTGGTAATTCGCAGTTCAATAATCGTAACGGCAACCAACTGTTGTCACTATTAGGTAGTCACGATGATGCACAGATTGTGGGTGACCTTGAACCGACGCATATCTACGAAGGTATTCTTGATCTATGTCTCGGTTTCAACGTCTCCCACACTGTGTGCGCCTCGTCAATAGTGCCAGATATGGCGTCTGATCATCTGGCCATATTAGCCACTGTAAGCATTGGCAGCTCTATCCTCCCCGGCGGAATGTTCAAGCGGAAGAGGCTGGCTCTGCCCATCGATCAACGAGACAATTTTGTTGCTCATGTGCCAGAATGGTACAGTTCATCTGAGCCTTCATCAGTTGAAGATTTTAACAATGAGCTCACAGATACTATCGACCAGTTTATAGAATCACTTGATCCATCGTCCAGGCCACGTAACCCAAATTACACTGGTCATAGCACTTATGCTTATTATAATGATTCTAAATTGCATGCACTAAAACGCACTGCCAGAATAATTGGACTAGCTTATAGAAGGACCCGCACTGCTGAAATGCTTCGGCTCTTTCAAGCGGCTCTGGCTGAGGCCAGGGAACGTATGGTGGAGCTGAGGCAGACAGACTGGGAAACTTTTGTCCGTGGTCTCATTTCTCACACGCCACTAAGTCGGGCATGGAAGGATATCAACAAGATCAAAGGGAAAAATGCTGCAGAGATCTCGTACCCTAATCCTCTGCACAGAGCAAATGAGCTTGTTGATGCTTGGGCCACGACTTCCAACTTTGACAGTCTTCCTCTACCCTCACAGAATGAATTAAATAATAGATATACTGATAGGGCAAGGCTCCTTGACTTAAGCTTCATCAAGAGGATGACTGTGACATGCTTCTTACTAAATACGAACTAGATTCTGCTCTACATAAAGGCAAAGCTACATCACCCGGGGAGGATGGAGTTACTTACGGCATACTGCGTATGCTTCTGCTAGTTCCAGGGAATCCCTTGCTTCAATTGTATAATATGAGCTATGTAACTGGGGAGCTTCCTAAGTCATGGACCAACAGTGTTATTATTCCCATTCCTAAACCTCACCAGCCGAGTGTTTTTCGCCCAGTCTCCCTCACTAGTTGTCTCTGTAAGTGTCTTGAGAGGATGGTTCTCAACCGTCTCCTTTACAAAATTAATAATATGTTGTCTCCCCAGATATATGGCTTTACGCATGGAAAGAGTGTACATCACTGTATTACCACATTCTCACCCTGCATACTGATAGGTCATATACCACTTTCCTAGATCTTAAGTCAGCCTTTGACATTGCTAACCCACACGTCATTATGAGAGAACTTGCTAAAATGAATTTTGGAGGATGGCTTCTACGGTGGATAAGAGGCTATCTATCCAACAGGAAGTCATCTGTACTGTTCCAAGGGCATAGGCGTGTAACGAGAGATTTTGAACTTGGCACTCCACAGGGAGGTGTCCTCAGTCGTACTCTGTTCAATGTGTTAATCAATGCACTTTTAAACTTAGTAACTAGAAGGTCCAGCGAACACATTAGCTATGTGGATGATATACTGATCCACACCAATGATACCAACACCCAAAATGTTCTGAACTCTGTATTGTACACATGTCAGGAACTATGCTTAGTCATCTCAGTAGAGAAAACAAAGATCCTAAACCGACACCCACCCAGACGGGGTGGCCCCGTTCGCAAAATGCAGTTGGATGATGGCTCTCTGCTCGACTATGTTACCAGATACAAATACCTTGGGCTTGAGGTTCTACTGTACCGCAATGTTTTAGCCAGACTGGGTCGCCAATGTAGAGGTTCCGTGCTCTCAAGGCTGTGGCAGGCTGTGGCAGGCAAACACAACTGCACCGTACAGTGTTATATATTTATTTCAGTTTGAAAATTTTTTAATATTAAAGGATAAATCCTTTAATTGGTTGAAATTGGTTTTAACATTCGAAATCTAATTTGTTGATGTTAAATAATATAAGGTTCAAATTTATTAAGATACATACTTTAAAAACTATTTCTATTTGATACCAACAGTATCACGTTAAGAGAAGCGTCTCGCCTTGCTAACCCAAGTATAAAATATATAAAGAAACTGTGCAACTGTACTGCTATCTGCAGTACAAATATATGTCCCTATTTAAAGAAAAAATCAACTGCACCAATCACTGCCACTCCTCACACCAATGCAACAATAAGGAGAGTGATAACAGTGCTTCACATTCGACAACGTTAAATTATTTTTTTTATATTTTCTTTTTTTTTGAGATATATACAAGAGTTGTTACAATCTTGTACAGCCACTAGTACGCGTAGCGTTTCGGGCAGGTCCCTGGAATACGATCCCCTGCCGCGATGAATCGTTTTTTTCATCCAAGTACACATTTTACTGTTGTGTTAAACAGAGGCTACAGTTAAGGAATTGCGCCCGGTAAATCCTCCCCGGCCAGGATACGAACCCATGACATAGCGCTCGCGGAACGCCAGGCGAGTGTCTTACCACTACACCACGGAGACTGCATTTTTTAACAGACGACGAGATAATGATAATCAACTAAATTTCGGATACTTGAGGCAAAGTGAAATTCGCACCAGTTACCCCATCTATCACCATTCTATTATGCAGGAGGTACCACAAGTATATGGGTCATCCAATAATGCTAGCAGATTTCTAGAAGTTACCACTGTTAGGCTTAGGCTCGGCTACAAGTACTACTGGGAATTTGTAACATCTGCTGATGGAGATTTGACTAAATGTAAACTCTGTCAGCAGAACTATTCGCATACTTTGCTTCATTATATAATGGAATGTGAAAAAAATCGCGGAATTTAGAGATAACACCATCAATAGTGTCCAAGAAATGTGTAAGTACTTCATTCATATTGATGTACTGCCCGAAATCTGAGCGAAGTATCCAAAATTTGCTTACTGTAAGTTATGCATGCACATGACTGTAAAGCTACCGCCCAGTAGGGTGGGTGTGCTGCAGTTGACTGTAAAGCTGCCGCCCAGTTGGGTGGGTGTGGAGCACATGACTGTAAAGCTGCCGCCCAGTTGGGTTGGTGTGGAGCAAGACTAGTAACTGTGCGACTCCTCATAGATGAAAGGGCCTTGTATAGTGACTGTTGTGAGCCTCTTGTTGAATCACTTGTGACACAAAAGATTACTGATGTGTGTATTTGTGTGGGTGATTAAATATGCATGTGTATGTATATTTGTATACGTATGTATATGTACATGTATGCATAAGTATGTGTACAGTAATAATTTTGTAACTAGCGTCAAAAGATTGTTATTTGCTTAGCTAAACGAACTAGAGGGTTCAGTTCCTGAACCGATTATGTGCCTCTGTAATCCTCTACACCACCGCCCACGGGATGGGTATTATGGGGTGCATAATAAAGAAAGAAAATGAATGGACCGAACCCCACAATTCATTTAGCTGAGCAAGTTACAATCTTGATGAGCTAGTTACAAAATTCACTATAAGTCGTCACATCATAATTGGGTTCGAGATCGACCACAAGTAGTGCATTACATAATTTATCAGTATTGTGCAGCCTGTGATCCCCGCCTGGCTGGATACTGATACCTAGGTAGTTTTCATGTGTCACACCGGCGATAAGGTGGTATTATTTATTTAACTTAAGAGATATTTATTTTTAAATGTTGTCACATTAACGGCTACATCTTCCTTTCTTCTGACATATAGATTTTTAAGATTAATTAAAATATATGGAAACTAATTATACAATTTATTGGCTGGTGTGCAGGGCTTCACACTCTCAGAGCTAGCCATCAAGTAACTATCAAAACGCATATATCTTCGTTTTCACTTCAGTTATATTTATGACAAAGGATTTTAAATGTAGCCTATATTTCTACCTTTGTGATGACATAAATACTTTCGTTAATTACAATATCTAGATCAAACTAACATTGATTTTCAAAAGGTTGTATATTTTCCATCAATGGAGAGCATCAGCCAAGAAGCCTTCTTTAAAATATGAATATCTTTCCTCACCCAATAAGATCTAATCTCTGAATAAAACGCAAAAAACGACTTGATTGTAACCTATCCACCGCTGCCCATTGGATGGGGGAGAGGGGGTTATGTGTAGGATAAACATATCAATTGTGACACTATAGCCCTCCATATATGTCAGTTGCTTAAATTATAAACTGTACTTGTGGTCGGTCTCGAGCCCATTGTTGATGTGACAATGTGCATTGACTTTTGTAACTAGCTTATCAAGATTATAACTTGCTTGGCTATATGAATTGTGGGGCTCATTCCCTGAGCCCATTATGTGCCTCTGTAACACTCCACTATCGCCCATAGGATGGGTATGGGGTGCATAATAAATGAACTAAACTAAGCTCTGCCTTTTTGATAACATATACAATTATAAGCTTTATTTGTGAATCTTAATTAAACAATATATCACAGAGCCTGTAGGGTTCGGTGAGATGAGCGAAGAGACATGGGAGATTTTACATAAGTACAGTACATGGTAGTTTAAGTAGCGAACGTATGTCAACGAATAACGAGTATATATAACAAACTATTGTCCTATGAAGTCGATTTAACTTCCAAACATATATTTTTTAATAAATGTTAAATGTTTTCTGGCTAGTTATGTTAGATTTTATTAAAAATACGTATTCTACTTGTTAACATTATAATTTAAATTTGTGATAATTTGTGCAGAGAAAAGATACGTGAATTTAGAGACAATTCTATAACCAATGTTCCAGCGATGTGTAAATATTTTATTCAAAATGATCTGCTACCAGAAATTTTAGCCAAATATCCCCAGTTTGCTAACTGTAGGTAGTAACTGAGTGATTGTAACCTATCCACCGCTGCCCACTGGATGGGGGGCGGTGTGCAGGACAAACATATACATTTTGACACTAGCTCTTCACATGTCAGTTGCTTAATTTAGAACCTGTACTTGAGGTCGATCTCGTACCCATTGTTGATGTGACGACTTATATTGAATTTTGTAACTAGCTCATCAAGATTGTAACTGGGGGACCGGCTTCGCTGGCCTGCGGAGTGGGGGTGCTGCGCCGGATCCCCAAGTCTAGGGCTGCCCGCAGCTACTTACCATATGTCAAGTGCTCACTTGTAGTGCAAGTTTGGGTTGCAGACTTACATGTACTGGGCACTAGCATATCATTACCCCTGGAATTATTAACTATTCTATGCCCTCTGTGTAACAGAATATATTTATACATACTGTACTGCTGTGCTACTCAATTATCTCTGGCATTGTTTTAATTATAGCTTTAAGCTGATTGCGAGTACTGCAACATTGCTTCGGCTAGCTGGCACTAGACACGGTTAATGTCCTATGACTTATTTCCTTTAGAGCATCTTGCAGTACTGGCATGCTACTCAGCCATGTTACACGCCTACTTGGATATTGTGGTACAGCAATTGCTCTTAAACATTAGTTATAATTAAGGTCCCCCCACTCCTGTTTGTTTTCTTCCCGATCAAATGTAACTTGCTTAGCTAAATGAATTGTGGGGCTCAGTCCCTGAGCCCATTATGTGCCTCTGTAACCCTTTCCACTACCGCCCACAAGATGGGTATGGGGTATATAATAAATGAACTAAACTAAGAAGTGCGACAACTGGATATGCCAACAAACACTTTCCAAACAACGATATATCTTGGATAAGTCGCTCCACAACATTGACGCTTGGACCGTCGTCTTCCTTTGATGTTACTTATTTACTTATTTCATAATGAAATTATATTGGTTTGGAGTAAATATATGTTTTCTCGTGTTCTGCATTCAGCACCCACATTATAGTGAGTAAATATACCATATTACTTCATTACTTAAATAATGCTAGAGGGTTTGAGTAGCTTTGGGTCTTTAGTGGACAGAATCTCCAATAGATGGGGCGAGAGTCGCCCCATCTCTCTCGCCCGAGCAAGAGTCGAAACTTAATTTAAAATTGATATATCTTTGTCCTCGAACATGATTTATTTTATTTGGTGCAATCATATTAATGTTCATATCTCGGTCTTTCTGGAGGCATATAAGACTTTAGGCTTTATTAGCGTATCTTTGTTAATTATACAATATATCGGCAAGTGGGTAGGCGTCTGCACTACATGCCCGACAAGCTACTGAGCGCTACTATAAAAACATATGTATCTTCACTTGAGCTATAAATATGTCTATTTTAATGTATTTAAAATGAAGCTCATATTTCTATCTTGCTTAAGACATGTATAACATTTGTGTTTATTAACGAATTTACGTGAAATAAACATTGATCTGAGAGAGAGTTGCTCTGTCGTTCAGTCTGTACGGGGTCGGAGCTCCGTAATTTTTAAAATACATGTATCTTCATTAGAACTTTAAATATGTCTATGGTAAAGTGTTTAAAGTGAAGCTTATATGTCTGCCTTTCTTGAGACATATAAAACATATATGTTTATTAACGAATTCACGTGAAATATACATTGTTCTGAGAGAGAGTTGCTCGGTCGATCGATCTGTCCGGGGTCGGAGCTCGGCTATTACAAAAGTACATCTATCTTCGCTTTAAATTTAAATATACCCATGGTAAGGTATTTAGAATGAAGCTTATATTTCTATCTTTCTTGTGACATATAAAAACTCTTACGTTTATTAAGGAATCTGCGTGAAATAGGCATGGTTCTGAGATGAATGCTGCGGTTTTCGAGCTCGACGAGCGATGAAAACTGCCCCTTTTATACAACTACAAATATCTTCGGTTTTACTTAAAATATTTATCTGGTAGACGTTTTACAGATAGGTCGCGTTTTTGTCTTTCTTCTGATTAATAAATAATTTTGGTTTAATAAGTCATCAAGATGTTTTCAACAATATTCTTTCGGCGTTCGTCTTTTCCAACATGGGCAACCCTTTTGGAAACGCGTTACTTGGGTTAACCCATCCCATAGTTGGGTCTGTTTCCATTATTGTTCGGAACATTTGTTACTTTTAAAATGCTAAGCTAACCTACATACCTAAATACATAGATACACAGATTTACGTATGCCCTACATAAAGTGTTCGAAGTGTCATGAATGTGCATTTACAAAGGTGAAATGCAATTCTGATCAGCTTCCATATGTACTTTATACACATACATATACATACACACACACACATATATACGTACATATACATATATACATGCATATATATACACACACTTGCATTCATATACATTTGTCTCTTTTACTCTGACAGGGTGAGATTAATCACCTTAATCACTGAAGGTGATTAAGGTGCTTTTACAAGCTCAGGTTATATAGTTACATCACATACATACATTGTATAAATGATACATTACATGGTCAATCTTGGATACAAGTCCAATATATCATCAAGTGTTCCAGTACTCATATAGTAATTACACAATTCAGCATACCTCAGCCCAGGAGGGCGAAAGTCAGTCAATATGGGACATTCTACAATATAATGTTCAAGAGAGTGCATGTTTTCTCTTTCACAAAGTTGACACATTGTGTACTCAAATCAAATGTCAAATCAAATGTTTATTTAGGTACTCGACATTTGAGTTTTGAGAAAGCTGCCAGATACGTCTATATCCCAGGCGAATTCTGGCCACTATAACATCACATTGCTGGGTTCTTGTTCTATTAGTCCCATATGTGAATGTCTCCTCACGATATCTATCATAATATTTAATGCTACAACTTTCAGGTCTTTGTGAATTTGTTAGGTCGGTGAGATCTTCATTAGATATTTGTTTAAGTATTCTCTTTGTCACTGCTAATGAAACACCCATATCAATTTCTACCACTGGTTTTCTACAGGCTGTCTTTGCAAGCATATCAACAGTGTCATGCCTCGAGATGCCAACATGTGATGGTATCCATAGGAATTTAATTTCAAATCTGTTTTCTTTAGCAGCTAAAACATTCATTCGAATATCACTGACTATTTTATGGGTGTCACTACTATGTGCGTTCAATGCCAGGAGTGCACTCTGCGATAGTGGGCGGTAGTGGACCCCCTACCGACCCTGTGGGCGGCAGTGGACCCTATATACTAATCCTGTGGGCGATACTGGACCCTATACTCATCCTGTGGGCGGTAATGGACGCCATACACATTCAGTGGGTGTTATTGGACCCCATACCCATTCTATGGGTGGATGTGATCCCCATACCCATCCTGCGGGTGGATGTGACCCCCCAATACCCATCCTGTGGGTGGTATTGGACCCCTTACCCACCTAACAGGTGGTAGTGGACAATATACCCATCCTATAGTTGCTATAGTAGACACCATACCATCTTGTTTGCCGTAGTTTGCCCCATAAACATTCCAACGTAACATCGTTTTCTGTTAGCGTTCCTACAAAACATTCTTTAAATATTTTAAAGCACAGACTATGGTATATAATATTGATTGGTGAAGCACTGTATTCTATGTAATAATTTATAGTGCTTATTATAATTTACTAAGAACAACTAATATTTCTCAAAACAAAACTACGAGCCTTCAATAGGATGTAGCAGATCTGTAATATTCTAAGAGCATGGACAATAGTAGGTAAATTTCACAACCCATATGGGTCCTGAAAACTACAATTTTCGTTATAATTGATCCAATCACGACTATTTTGCTATCTACGTTGATGGACGGGTACTGTGAGACGTAAATTGGTACGTGAGGAAGAGTTTGGGCCTTGGTAAAAAAGGTAACTGGGAATATAA